>OU898282.1:61926618-62024118 GCA_918026665.1 Diabrotica balteata
TATATATATATATATATGGTGTTAATCACAGTGATTAATTAAGTGTAGAAGATAAAACCAAGTTAGACTCTTTGGGTAAAAACAGCTGAAAGGATAGGCTAAGTGTACTCTTTAGTCCCTTTATTGATCCAATATTTCGTTGATAGTTATCAACATCATCAGGGATAAGCTACAATTAGTTTACATGAAAATTGACAATCTGCTATAAATACGTTGATCTTACTTACGATTTTGAGAATGGTGCGTTAAAGCTGGTCAAATTATAAAATTTTGTGAGAAAAATTGTATAAGTTTTTTTCTCACAAAAGAAAAACAGAAAAAACATGTAATGTTAAAATTCACTAAAGACTGGTACAAAGACAATGAACAATTTCAACTAATTGTGTGTAGGACCGAATGTCCTCTCTCGAGAGTTTTACATCTTATAAATTCTTATTTCTTATTAAACTGTACAGAGTGTCATGTAAAGTGAAACAACGTGGTTGATTGTAGGTTGGAAGACACTAACCTCTAAAATCTTTCTTCTCTTAGATGGTCAAAGTAGAGGGGAGACTTTAGTGGCCCTTGTCTTATTGGTTGTCTGTACCTGTATTAGAATAGAATCTAAGGTAGGAGATATTTTAAGTGAAATTTTAAATTGTTAACATGATTGAAGATCATTGTAACAAGAGTGTAATAAATAGATTTTGGTTGATTCCAAGACCTAGTTATTTTGTAAAGGTTGAAGATTAATAAAGTACTGTTATATTTAAGTTTTGATATGAAATGTTAATTATTGTAAATTGATAAAGTGCTGTATGATTCTTTTACTTTAAGAGTCTATTGTTTAAACTATGTGATAAACTAGAGTTAAATTTATTCTAAAATGAAGACTATTGAATTGTTGTATTTCATATGTTGTTTGTCTACTGTTAGAAGAAAGCAATAAATTTCACTGAGATGGTTAATGTCTGTTTTTTTATTGATGTTGTTTTCTGTTTGTGCTATACAAGCCATTTCTAGGAAAAGACGTTTCTTGTAGTTGGTTTCTCTTTCTAGAACCTCTACTGACTCAAAGTCCATCTGATGTCCTTCATTTACTACATGAAGTGCTAATGAGCACCGGTCATGATGCAGTCTGCAGTCCGCTTTTATGTGAAATTATGCGATTTTTTAGATGCCTTTCTGTGTGGCCTATATATTTTTTATTGCAGTTTTTGCATGGAATGCTGTAGACTACATGTGACATCTGCTCTCTAGGAGTTTTGTCTTTTACTTTTGTGTGAAGGTTTTTAATTGAAAATACCGTTTTATTGGCAATTTTGAAATTATAAAAAGAATTAAGTACCCTTGCTAGTTGGGTGTGAGTTCTTTGATGTAAGGTAGAGAAATCATTGTGTATTCATTGTTTTGTTCATTGGTTGTAATAACATTTTCTCCTATTTCTCGGTTATTAGTGTCAATTTGCTCGGAGCCACCATTTTTCTCCTTGGATATTTGTGTTGATGTTGTTTAATTCATCAACTATACCTTGAGGAAGGGATAAGGGGGTGTCATAAAGGATTTTCTTAACTAAATCAGAGGGATAAGAGTTATCTGTAAATAGGGTTGTGCAAAAGTTTGAGGTTCTTTTCGTGGAAGGTTATATCTGAAATTTTCATCACTCTGGTCTTCATTTGTTTTAATAAATTAATTTTCATTGAATGTTTGTGATATGATAGGTAGTGGAGATATCTACCTGATGCTGTTGATTTTCTATACCAGTCCACTAGGATATTGTTATTGTTAGTTCTAATTAGTTTGGTGTCGAGAAAGGGAACAGATTGTTCATTATCCTCTACTTCTATAGTGAACTGTATATATGGATCATAGCTGTTGAAGACTGATAAAATGTCTTCTACTTGATCTTTTGGAAGTGCCAAATTGATGTCGTCGACATATTTCTTTATAAAGGTAAGGTTATGGGGTAAGACTGGAATGATTGTGTCAAGGATATCGTCTACTACATATGCAGCTGGATTGGTGAAACTTTTGCACCCATTGGTGCTCCAATAAGATTTTAAAAATAAAATATATAAATCTACCTTTGGAACCCACAAGGGTGCAAAAGTTTCACCAATCCTAGCTGCATATGTAGTAGACGATATCCTTGA
The DNA here is from genome assembly GCA_918026665.1 of Diabrotica balteata. Lineage (NCBI taxonomy): Eukaryota > Metazoa > Arthropoda > Insecta > Coleoptera > Chrysomelidae > Diabrotica > Diabrotica balteata. Next base: position 61,928,751 of record OU898282.1, read on the forward strand.
CACAGTCACTCCAGTCTTACCCTATAACCTTACCTTTATAAAGAAATATGTCGACGACATCATTCTGGCACTTCCAAAAGATCAAGTAGAAGACATTTTATCAGTCTTCAACAGATATGATCCATTTATACAGTTCACTATAGAAGTAGAGGATAATGAACAATCTGTTCCCTTCCTCGACACCAAACTAATTAGAACTAATAATAACAATATCCTAGTCGACTGGTATAGAAAACCAACAGCATCAGGTAGATATCTCCACTACCTATCATATCACAAACATTCAATGAAAATTAATTTATTAAAACAAATGAAGACCAGAGTGATGAAAATTTCAGATATAACCTTCCACGAAAAGAACCTCAAACTTTTGCACAACCTATTTACAGATAACTCTTTATCCCTCTGATTTAGTTAAGAAATCCTTTATGACACCCCTTATCCCTTCCTCAAGGTATAGTTGATGAATTAAACAACATCAACACAAACATCCAAGGAGAAATGGGTGGCTCCGAGCAAATTGACACTAATAACCTAGAAACAGGAGAAAATGTTATTACAACCAATGAACAAAACAATGAATACACAATGATTTCTCTACCTTACATCAAAGAACTCACACCCAGACTAGCAAGGGTACTTAGTTCTTTTTATAAGTTCAAAATAGCCAATAAAACGGTATTTTCAATTAAAAACCTTCACACAAAAGTAAAAGACAAAACTCCTAGAGAGCAGATGTCACATGTAGTCTACAGCATTCATGCAAAAACTGCAATAAAAAATACATAGGCCACACAGAAAGGCATCTAAAAAATCGCATAATTTCACATAAAAGCGACTGCAGACTGCATCATGACCGTTGCTCATTAGCACTTCATGTAGTAAATGAAGGGACATCAGATGGACTTTGAGTCAGTAGAGGTTTTAGAAAGAGAAACCAACCAAAGAAACGTCTTTTCCTAGAAATGGCTTGTATAGCACAAACAGAAAACAACATCAATAAAAAAACAGACATTAACCATCTCAGTGAAATTTTATTCCTTTCTTCTAACAGTAGACAAACAACATATGAAATTCTACAATTCAGTAGGCTCCATTTTTAGAATAAGTTTAACTCTAGTTTATCACATAGTTTAACAATAGACTCTTAAAGTAAAAGAATCATACAGCACTTTATCAATTTACAATAATTAACATTTCATATCAAAACTTAAATATAACAGTACTTTATTAATCTTCAACCCTTACAAAATAACTAGGTCTTGGAATCAACCAAAATCTATTTATTACACTCGTGTTACCATGATCTTCAATCATGTTAACAATTTAAAATTTCACTTAAAATATCTTCCTACCTTAGATTCTATTCTAATACAGGTACAGACAAACCAATAGACAAGGGCCACTAAAGTCTCCCCTCTACTTTGACCATCTAAGAGAGAAGAAGATTTTAGAGGTTAGTGTCTTCCAACCTACAATCAACCACGTTGTTTCACTTTACATGACACTCTGTACAGTTTAATAAGAAATAAGAATTTATAAGATGTAAAACTCTCGAGAGAGGACATTCGGTCCACACACAATTAGTTGAAATTGTGCATTGTCTTTGTACCAGTCTTAGTGAATTTTAACATTACATGTTTTTTCTGTTTTCTTTTGTGAGAAAAAACTTATACAATGTTTCTCACAAAATTTTATAAATTTGACCAGCTTTTACGGCACCATTCTCAAAATCGTAAGTAAGATCAACGTATTTATAGCAGATTGTCAATTTTCATGTAAACTAATTGTAGCTTATCCCTGATGATGTTGATAACTATCAACGAAATATTGGATCAATAAAGGACTAAAGAGTACACTTAGCCTATCCTTTCAGCTGTTTTTACCCAAAGAGTCTAACTTGGTTTTATATATATATATATATATATATATATATATATATATATATAAATATATATATATATATATATATATATATATATATATATATATATATATATAGATTAATACTATTACAGGAATAAATATTAACCTCAACAGTGTTCCGAGTTGAACCGCATCGATTTATCATTACGGCGTTAGTAACATATTCATTAGTTGTTCAGTGTAGTAGTGTCTGGAGGCTCTGGAGACTGAGACCTCAGAAGTCCTGAAAAAGACATAGAAGAGGATGTCTAAGAATGCGTTCATTACGGAGACCAACACATGGTATCCTTGCCCAGAGCATAGCACTGATAGTGAACGCTCGCATTTAAAATAATGCATTTATTTTACGTGGCGTTAAGCTCGTCTCAATGATAATTGACACGGTGAAGGTTGTTATATAAATAAATAAATAAATAAATAAATATATATATATAATATATATATATATATATATATATATATATATATATATATATCTTGACAAGTACTAAAAGTATAAGTAAAACTAGATAATTTTGAGAAAAACGACACCAAACTTTATTCAATTTTTCATTTTTGGTTTTTACCTCCAATAAAAAATTTATTTGGTGGTATTTGTATTCCTCATTCCAAACATGTGCAGTACTGCCGCCTTGATCTAAAAAATAAATAAATAATACTTAATAGAAAATAAACATTTTTAGATTTTATCAAACCAAGATAAATAGATAAAAATATGTGCATACCTAACTCATCTTCTTTTAAAGGTAAAGCACGTTCGTGTCTATTTTCATGTTCGTCTTGTATAGGTCCTATATACCGCTCGATTTGTGCGGCACCTTCTTCTGTAGCATCAGTCACAATGTATTCTGAAGTATCTTCTTCGGTGGTACCCATCACAACATTACTTTGTACAGCATCTGCTTGGTCAGCACTTTGTCCAAAAATTTCTTTTGTAACATCTTCATCCACTACATCGACTATTTCTACCTCATATATAATAATACATAACATTGTCATCTTTTGCTTCGTCAAAAATTTCTAGAAAAATGTCAAACAAAAACGTCAGTGAAACAATAGAACGCAATACCTAACTTATTATTCAAACCGGTCAAAGACGGCAAGAGACGGTTCCCCAATAGGAAGACGATCAGTAGGAAGACCACGAAAACGATGAAACGACAACTTACTAGAGGCACATTGAAAAACAGAGAGTTATGTCTACATAAACAGAAGAAGACAAATGGATTAAGTTTAAACTTTTTTGCTGCTTTTACAGAATAATGGTTCATGAAGTAGGCTTTGACCGTTTATAAAAGCCAGGAATCAGTACTTTAGCATTTTGATTCATTATGTCATAATAAATAGATTTCTAATTATTAGTTAATTGGTTGGGAACTATTTTCGATATAAACAGAAACAGCACATGCTCATAAATATTTTTATTTTAACGTTCACTACCAAAAACTTATGCAACTGAATTTTCAGATCTCAAAACCGTTTAGATGTCTAATAGGCCACACCGTAGGAAACCCGATACTAATATCTATTTTACAGTAATTTGCTCAAAATAATTTCTAAATTTAGTAAATTACTACATGAACAAGAACGTAGCAGGCAATCTTCCACATTAGAAATCAGCCCCTTGGGGTAAACATGCTGGCGATGAGTTTACCTATCTGCGGTGATAAGTTTACCTGGCTCCAAAGGATGCTGGTGATCAGTTTACTATGTCTCGGATGGTCTAATAATTTGATGGGAGGCTATAAAGCGATGATTTCGTACACGTCCTCTGGAACTGCGGCAAGTTGCCGTGTGTGCTTGTAATGACGTGTTAATTTAATACAGAGGGATGAAATTTTGACTTAATGATGACTGTAAATTAAAAAAAAAAACGTGTGGTACTGTATGCACCACATGTTGATGACTATTACTTGATGAATAATAATTGGAATTAGTGACTTACAAAAAGGGTTAAACACTTTTGTCTTACATAATAAATAAAAGGTCTATCGGTTATCGAACGAGGGCCTATAGCAGATCTGTTCCTCACTTTCAACGAGGTGTATGGCAACAAAAAATCTACAATAAGTTAATGGACTGTAAGACCGGTGTACAAATTTAGTAAAGGTCTTACAAAGGCAGAAAAGGATAGGTTATATCTACGAAATAAAGAATTGATTTAAAATGAAATAATCATTTAGTCTTAAAGTGAGGATAATTTTCAAAGAATAATTAAAATGTATGTGTTCTCCTTTACCCTCGTAAAAGTCTATTTCTTAAAATATTTTTTAACATATATAATATCTCAACTGTTAACAAGGAAATGTATTAATTATTATATAGTGGTCTACAGGCGCCATTTACTACTATTTCTAAATCAGAATATTATTATGTTATCAAAGCAATCATCTAAACGAATAATTATATATAATAACAGTAATTTTGTAGATGACAATATTTATGCATATATGAAACGCTTAACATGCTTTGCCTAGGAAAAATGAGAAACTAGGTTAGATGTTGCAACTTATTTAGTAATTAAGTTATTTTCATTTACAAAAATGGCAAAATCACAAAAACCAAAGAAAGAATTGTTTAATAAAACGTATATAAGCATTAATCTTAATAAAATATTAAGTAATGCATGAAGGTTCAGCATTTAATACATATTCATAAAAAATCCGTCACAACTTGATTTTAAGTGAGACTACTCATTTACAGTGAGATTTTAATCTCACTCACATTGTATATATATATATATATATACAGTGTAGGAAAAATTTTATGGTCGGTATGGTAAAATTTAACAGGATATCTAACGCAGATATAAAATCATATTTTCAGCGAATAGACAAAGATAACAATCATATTTCCCCTTGGTCTCCCCTCCTCAAATATTTTTAACACCTATTGGCCATTAGTGAGACGAATAGTTCCGATCAGAGATATTTTACACATTCTCTGGTTCCGATCCTAATATACCTAAAAAACTAGAGGTGGGTCCTCCCGTTTTTTAAAATTTTATCGGAACCGTTTTTCGTAAACTGTAACTAGTTGATTCAAATTAGCGAGTACACAAACATATTGGCTATTATCGTTTATGTGTATAAGTATTGAAGTGAAAGAACCTAACGAAGGATATATTTATTATAACTTGAAAAATAAATTAAACAATACAAATAGTACTTACATTTACATTACACGTTATTATTAAATCGCGAACCGTCTAAATTGACATTTAAAAACAAGTTTTTCTACTTTTCTTGTTAACTGTGTTCTTCTTTTATTTAAAATTAAACCAGATTTTAAACATGTGTTCACAAATAAAAGATTTTGTTACAATTCTACAATATTTTATGAATATAGTGGCTAAGTTAGGATATACATGGCGATGGTTTTTCCACCACGGTAATGGACAGTTGCAATCTCCGTTCGAAATTTATTGTGGGTAATATATTATTAGACAAATACATGTCTACTTCTTGTATATCTCTCGATACAGTTGTATGTTTAGATGAGTCATGTCCAATTAATTCATCAAAAATACACAATGGACTTAAGTCATCTTTATCAGTTTCTTTTTCTTGACTAAACTTATTGATTTACTAAACTTATGCAAAGACTAGTTTCATCCGTTTTCTATAGGTGAAGAACCAGATTTTAAAAAGTTTGCAGGGTGGATTCCTGGATATAAACCGCCAACAAGAAAAACTGTTAGATTCATTACTTCAGGAATGTTATGTCAAAACTGATTTGATAATAGATAAAAAAAGTCCTTTTTTCGACAATTCTGCAAAAAACATTAAAAAAAGTACCTTATCTTCAGAAAGGCTTAATTACAACATAACAAAGTTCCCAAACGGCCAATCCAAGACGTGAAAACTAGGTAGAACTTCACCTATTACAGGTTAAAAAGAATGACTGAGTTAGAAGAGGCAATCCGTTTCACTTCTTCTTCTTTAAGTTCCATCTTCTATCGAAGGTTGGAAATCATCATGGCTATGCCGACTCTGTTGACTGCCGCTCTAAAAAGGTCTGCACTACTTCATTCAAACCATTCCCTTAAGTTCTTAAGCCAGGATATTCTTCGTCTTCCCACATTTCGCTTTTCTCGGATTTTGCCCTGCATAATAAGTTGTAATAATGCGTATTTTTGCCCTCTCATCACATGTCCCAAGTACTCAAGTTTTCGTCTTTTAATAGTTAATATTATTTCTGCCTCATTTCCTATCCTTCTAGTTACTTCAATGTTTGACATTTTTTGAATCCATGATATTCGTAGGATTCTTCTGTAACACCAAAATTCAAAGGCGGCCAACTTATTCAGATGAACTTGTTTTAGTGTCCAAGCTTTCAGACCATAAAGAAGAGTAGAGAACACGTAACATCGAAGCATTCTCAGGCGTAGTTCTAACCTTATATCCGACAACAAAGAAACTTTTTAAGTTTAATAAATGATGTACGTGCTATTTCAATACGTGTCTTAATTTCTTTGATTTGGTCTACATCTGATGTTATCCATGTTCCTAAGTATTTATAGTTATTAACACTCTTAATTGCAGTATCTTCAATAGTCAATTGGATATTTGTGCAGATTTAGTCATGATCATGCATTTAGTTTTCTTTAAATTTATCTTCAGTCCGTACTCATGACAGCGTTCATTAAGGCGTTGCATTAGGTTCTGTAAATCATTCTTGTTATCCGTAATTATTACTGTATCGTCTGCAAAACGTAAGTTATTCAAAACTTCTTCATAGATAGATATACCTTCTATTGAGTCAGAGAGCGCTTCTTAAAATACCGATCACTGTAGACATTGAAAAGTAGTGGGGACAGCACGCAACCCTGGCGGACTCCTCTCTGTATTTTGATATTTTCGGTGTACTGGCGTGTATTTCCGTTCCACATCGGTATTAAATAATACAGACTTAGACTTAGACCAAATCTAAATAAAAAACACTGGATTATTTGTTCTCAGCTTTCCCAAATTTTACGGCCGTTTAAAGAAATAACAAGTACAATGAGTGGCCAAAAATACTTGAAGGGTAGTTCAGTGATTGTTATGGTACGCCATATGTTTTGGCCATTATGTTTGTTTATGTAGGTACTCTCTTACTTGAAACTACTTTTAAACAATCATAGTTAGTTGTTTACAAAAATTTAAATTTTTAAATTCATTCATTTTCTTTGGAATCCTGAGAAAACTAACAATATTTTTGAAAAATTTAAATGCAGAATAAAAGATTACATTATTACCGAGGGCCGAAAGTCCCTTAGAATAAACAAAAAGTTTTTTGAATGAGATATTTGAAATTAAAAATCACACTAATTTTTTTTTCGCCCTTATAACTTATTAAAATAAACATTATAGAAGTTTTCAGGGACTTTTGGCCCTCGGTAATAATGTATTGGTTCATTCTGCGTTTAAATTTTTCAAGAATATTTATTAGTTTTATCAGGATTCGAAAAAAAATGAATGCATTTAAAAAATATTAATCGCTCTTACGCTCTTAACGATAAAATTACCACGACCCACCTCTACTACCCGTTACTCGGTATTCTGACCAGACGGACGACGTTGCCAAATAAATTATTGTGTGTGAGTATTTTTTAATGTGGTGTTATTGTATGCAGTTTATTATTTCATATTGGGAATAAGGCACAATGTGACTTTTAAATAAGCTTATTTTGATGTTTAGATTTTTAATTCGGAAATCGTACTTAAAATACGAAACATTAATAAATTTTATTTAGGTATATAAAACGATTTCCAAAGTGGAAATCAAAATCTTATATTACACTTATTGTAAAGTAAACTTGTGGCATATTCCCAATAAAAAAAAAAAGAGTAAGCTGCCATTTAAATCAATTTCGCCCAAATTGGATTATCTTAGAACATTGTTCAAATGCAAAAAAAAACAACAGGTGAAATAAATCCAATAAGTTTGGCAACGTTGAATTTCCCCTTTTTTAATATTTCCATTCGGCGATATAAAGGGCGTACCTAATATACCTCTCTCTTTTTAAACAGCTGTTTCTCACTCCATCTCACGTAAGGTCCATACCGACCATAAAATTTTTCCTACACTGTATATATATATATATATATATATATATATATATATATATATATATATATATATATATATATAGTAGATAACTATAACTATAGGTAGTATACTATAGGTCGTAACTATAGGTAGTAGATAACTATATACATATTATATATTATATACTCATTTAATTTTTTTGAGTTTGATTTTTTTAACTTTCTCTGTTGACTTATACAATAGCTTGAAAACATTGTTGTCAACCTTTCTTATTAATTTCATCTAAGGCCATAATCAAAATTTTATTTAGAGATTTCTGATAAAAATTCTAATGTTTAAAACTGCGACAGTTCTCTGTTTGATCATCCTACGTCCCTGACTATCGCCGCTTCGCTAACAGTAAATTTACCAAATAAAGCAGCTAACCACATCGTATACCTTACTCGGTATCTTTGCCATGTACCTGTCAGTCCTAAAAACGGAAGAAAAAACATCTAATGAAGCCGACTAAATGCAAAGCACGCACACTAACGCACCAACGCATCAGTTCACTATGATCCGTCACTCTCGTAGCAGGTACCCTCATTTGTTTTAACTTGAGAATTAAATGAGAGGAAGTCGTAGCGTGACTTGAAGCACGTGTTGCAAATTATATCAGGTGCTTGCGATGCGCAGTCTTTTTCTAGTAAAGTTAGGGTGTCATTTTATCATGAAATTTAGTACAAAATTTATAATTTTGTAAGTATTCTAACATTAAAAATAAATAAACCGTAAAATGAAAGTACTTAGATTGTGAAGTTGGAAGTTCGTTTTATTCTCTTAAATTGAATATATATTATATATATATATATAATATATATATATATATATATATATATTATATATATATATATATTCTAGCATAATACTACTACTAATAATATCACCATATTTTGTCACATAAGCTTGGTATACGAAAAGAACCATATTTCAGTTTATGGACGATTTACAAAAAGAAATATTGATTAATTGTTTTATCTATCAGGCATCGTATTAACAAAAAAAAAGCGAAATATACCGAATAATATTTTACAGTTTTTAAATAAAATATAAATATTATCAGTACTAACTTGAAGTAAAACCACAAAATTGGAAAAATTCTTTATTATTTATAGCATTGAACGAGTTTCGACATTCCCGTCATCCTCAGCTACAAATTTAGGAGAAAGTAGGTAAATCTAAGATGAGGGAACAAGGATACACAACTTTAAGAAAGAACTTAGTGGGCAGGAGATTAGTTTTTAGTGCAAAAATTTGTTACTTACGAACTACAATTTAAAAAAAAATAGGCCAGGTTATCTGCTCCATAGGAGGTATTTGTTAACAAGGACTCCAAAAGTCCAATTGGGCTCTTCTGGGTACCATTTTAAAGAAATAGGATGGAAATAGAATTTGTGAAATCTGTCAGTATTGTCGTACCTACCTACTGTCAATCTCTATAGAAACTCTTCGGCAATACAATTGGTAATTACTCTTTAAATGAGTATGGAAATTGGTGTAATATCTAATCGATGTTAACGACATATGAGATAACTATAAAACGCAGCTAGGTGGTTTTGATAAGAAGGTTTAGCTGTAGACTTAGATAGGCAACTAACATGACTTTTGAATTTAGGATGAAACTGATTAAAGGGAGAAGGGTAGCAATTATTGGAAGATTTCCTTCCGAAGAATAAGTGGGGTGAGTAAAGTGTATGGCAAGATGTTACGAGAATTAACCTTCTTTCAAACTATATTCTGCTCATACCACGACATAACTACTTATAATTTGTATAGTAACAAAACAGATCGAGCTATATAAAAGAAGCATACATTAAGTCCCAATATATAATATTAAAAAATTAAAAATAAAAGTCACCTAATTACATCACAAATGATGTCGTGAATGTAGTAAACTAAGTTCAGATCAACATCATTTGATTAAGCTCTATCAATCTCATAAGACTCCAAAATATCCAATCTATTGCTCCATTTGCCTGTGTGTAAGATTTTTACATCTAGAAGAGAATAGAGGGGTTTGTTGACAGAATGTGGTTGAAGAAAGCAGAGATAGTATTGCAGATGTTGGTGTTTTTGTATTTATGAATTAATTTTAGATATTCTGAAACGTCCCTTTTCTTCTGCTACTTTGCCCAATGTAAACTGCTTTACAAAAAGAACAACAAAGCTTATCAACCCTAGACTTTTGTAGCATAGGGACTACACCTTTTGCATTGATTGTCGATCTGATATTCATATTGGTCTTAAAAGATACAGGTACGTTGCATTTTGAGAAGATCTTTTAAATAGAATAGGAGTATGGACCTAAATGTATAAAGAATTTTTACAATTTTGTGGTTAGTAATTTTATTATCTTACAAGCCACCTTAGAGACATATTTTTCATTATAAAAAAAAAATAAGAACGATCTATAATAAGATTGTTTAAACTCTGAAAAAAAAAAAGATTGACATAGTAGCTTAAAATTATATGAATAAATGAATCTTCTAAGTAGACTGGCAAATACTGGTGTATGGATAGGTGCTTAAACGTAGATTACGTAAATACGTCCGTGATCATAGTCTCAATCCAAGTCATATGTCTTCAATTTTCTAAAGGAGGTACAAACAAGAAGGGTATGGGCCAAATTGGCAGTTGTTGGTGGTTTCTTCCTTAACAAATTCAGTTACTAGTCTCTATGTAGCGATATTATATTCGAGACAACTTACTCTAACTAAAGTTTATTCGTTCGGCAATATATCTATGTAAACACCCTTTTTTAACCAAAGCTAAGTGTTGCAATAAGTGTAAGCAATAAAAAACGTAATTGATTTAAACTAAAGGTATGTTTTAAATAAGCTATATCTCATATTTGCCGTATCGTCTATTTTCCCTATAAGACAATCTTAATCCAAGGATTTGTGAAATTGGAATTTTTTAAATAAAAATATCGCTAAAAAAATTCTCCAAATAACAACTAAGAAATAATATTGAAGTACATATACACTGAAAAGTTTAATAAAAATTTTAAGTTTTGCTCTCATGTAGACTTTTATTACATGACATTAAAAATAAGGGTAAAATTGGTTAATTAATTCAAATTTTATAGGGGATTTGTCAAGTTAAATACGTCGCACGCATTACAATAATAAAAAACAATTCTTGTAGTGTAACAATAAAACACTGAAAACTTTGTTTTCAAACTTCCACACAATTTATTTTATTCTCATCACTACAGCTGTTTCGGCTAATTGCCTTTCTCAAGTGATCTATTTTTGGCATGTGTGTGTACTTTATAATCTTTAATGAAATGGGTTGAGGAGGTGAGAACTTTCTCAAGTTGATCATGTAGAATTATATCTGTGTTTTTTAATTTGTTGATTCCCATAGATTCTAACAAAGGTAGCTTAAGGCCTTAATTTTGAATGTGAAGAATTATAAGTTCGTTAGTAAAAGAATGATTATGATCTAGAAGGTGAAGTGCGTATGTAGAATCTGTTTTTCTATTATTGAAAGTCCTTTTATGTTCTGCTATTCGTCTATTAAAATTTCTACCAGTTTGACCGATGTAAGTTTTTGGACAGTCGCCACATTTAAGTTTCTACACACCACTCTGTAACTGTTTTTTTATTTTGGCTCTTGTTGCTTTTAATATATTTGCTTAAGTTGTTATTTGTTCTGAAAGCTGGTGTTATTACTTTCTTTTTTATCTGTTTGGCTATTTTTGTTGATATTTTGCCTGTATATGTAATCAAGCAGAAGGTACTGGGTTTTTCTCTGGTGGTGGAAATACTAATTTCAGGGCTTTCTTGTATAGTTTTTGATTTAAAATTTTATCAATTGTTTGTTGGTTGTGTCCATTGTTTACTGCTATTTGCTTAATGACATTTAATTTTGTCTCAAAGTTGTATTTTGACATCTAAATTTCTGTTAATCTATGTAACATACTATGACAGGCTGCCAGTTGATGTTGTGTGGGATGGGATGATGAATTATGTATAGTCGTGTCAGTATGGGTAGGTTTTTGAAATATGGAGAAGTCATGTTTGTTTTTAATAATGATAATTTTTAAATCTAAACAATTTATGGATTGATTTTGTTCTGTTTCTATTGTAAATGACACATGACTTCTCCATATTTCATAAACCTACCCATACTGACACGACGATGCATAATTCATCATACCATCCCACACAACATAAACTGGCAGCCTATCACAGTATGTTACATAGATTAACAGAAATTCCGATGTCAAAATAAAACTTAGAGACAGAATTAAATATCATTAAGCAAATAGCAGTAAACAACGAATACAACGAACAAACAATTAATAAAATTTTAAATCAAAAACTTCACAAGAAAGCCCTGAGATGATTAGTATTTCTACCAGCAGAGAAAAAACCCAGTACCTTCTGCTCGATTACATATACAGGCAAAATATCAACAAGAATAGCCAAACACATAAAAAAGAAAGGAATAACACCAGATTTCAGAACAAATAACAACTTAAGCAAATATATGAAAAACAACAAGAGCCAAAATAAAAAACACTTACACAGTGGTGTGTACAAACTTAAATATGGCACTGCCCAAAAACTTACATCGGTCAATCTGGTAAAAATTTAAATAAACGAATAGCAGAACATTAAAGGGCTTTCAATAATAGAAAAACAGATTCTACATACGCACTTCACCTTCTAGATCACAATCATTGTTTTAATGACGAATTAAAAATTCTTCACATTTAAAATAAACACCTTAAGCTATCTTTGTTAGAATCTATGGAAATCAACTAATTAAAAAACGCAGATATAATTCTGAATGGCCAACTTGAGACAAACAGTTGGATGGGAGCATCCTCAACCTATTTTATAAAAGACTATAAAGTGTAAACGCATGCCGAAAATAGATCACTATGTAATGTACCTACCTACTCACATGTAAGATAATTAAAGTATCTATGTATTTCTATATAGTTTTTAGTCACCTGGTATATGTTATTTACAATTATGAAAAGTTCTCATGTATAATCACTAATAATTATTTGCTGTTAGAAATCAGAATCAATACTCTTCATAAATATTTTCCTATTTAGAATAAATAAGTTTCGCTAGTTTATTCGCCTAATACTTCGTATCTATGGAATAATAATAATTTATTTCTCTTATTTCTTTGTTCGATAAGCTATCCGTATTTGCTATTTTAATATTAATATTTGAGTCCAATCTCTTGTACTCAAATCCATCCAGAAACATCGTTAAATAATTGTAGATAACAGAACTTATAAATTCATAGTTTTAAGAAATAACAGGCAGTGTAATTTTCATCCTCTAATATAATAAATTTATACATGTCAATATATTCTGTTTAATTCCAAAACAAAGAGTTAGTCCGGAGAAGAAATAAACGCATAGTATTCCATAACAAAATTTGGTGTCAGAACGTGGGATATTAGTAGCAGAGTTCCTCTGATTGCTGATAGAAGGAGAGCTGAGGAATTTTTGAATTGACTTGTTTCCTTCGAGGAATCATTCAAAAAAAACTGTCAGTGTGGAAAAATCGCCACTACAACTAATTACATTGGGGTCCAGTACATCCAGTTCGAAATCCAGTTCCAGTCATAACCCAATTGTAGTTCCATCGGAAGTAGAGGTGAACCCGTGGAATAATAGACTATGCGACCAACAACAATATTCTACTTGTAAGTACATTCTATCTTAAATTCTGTCTCATATTTTAAAAATCTTGTAAACGTATGTCTACTTTATATCCTGATATAAGTAACTTATTTGACGAACAAATACCTTCTCCCGACTCAAATTCTCTTTCAAATTCTTCTACTTCTAATTCAAATAAAATGTCAGTATCAATTGAAATAGCTGAAAAACTTCTCATTAGATTTGATGGTACAAAATCAAAATTATACGAATTCATAGACAATTGTGATAAAGCATACAATTTAGTAAATCCGCAATCCAAACCCATCTTATTAGCCATTATAGAAACTAAATTAACCGATAAAGCTAGGGCCATAACTAGAAACAGAACATTTGACGAATGGAAAGATTTAAAAGACTTCTTATTAGATGCTTATTCTGAACGCCGAACTGAAGGTCAGTGGCAATTGGAATTACATTCCTTACGTCAGATGCCCAGTGAAAATGTAATGTCATTTGCAAATAAAGTTGAAAATTGCTATATAAAATTAATAAATACACTTGATCCAGACTTATCTCCAGATGCAAGAAATGCATGTACTAAACTCTTAAAAACTCAAGCACTAAATGTCTTTATTAGAGGATTAAACAAAGACCTCTCTATTTTAATCAAAGCCCGAAATCCAGATTCCTTAGAAAGAGCTGTTGCTATAGCAATTGCCGAAGAACAAGAACAGTTATCAAGACAAGAAATTTTCAGACCATTCTGTAATATTTGCAAACGAAATAACCATTCCTCAAATAACTGTCGATATAAAAACAATTCAGATAGAAATGTTAGACATCTTCAAAATTCTAGTTTTCAAAACCCAAAATATCCTAATTCAAATCTTCAAAGGTCAAATTCTCAAAATCAAAATTATAAACCTTCAAATTCAAATTCCAATTCTGATTTTCCTCCAAACTTAAGAAAAGAAAATACCAACACTTCCCAACGTTTTTGCAGATACTGCAAAAAACCAGGTCACGTTATAGAAGAATGTAGAAAACGCGAATTTAACAATAAAAACAAAAATCCAACAAATTCTTTAAACTTCCAGAATCCTCGACAACCAACGGTCGATTCTCGAGGAGTTCGTTCAGTTCAGGCCGTATCACAACCATCAACTTCTCAGTCACTTCCTATGTAGATTTACCCTTAGTAAATAATTCTAATCCATCCTCTTGCAAGTTTCTAATCGATACAGGCGCAGATATTTCTTTAATTAAATATTCAAAAATACTAAACATTCCAAAAATTTATTCTAAGTCTATTACTCTACGAGGCATTGATAAAAATGTCTTAAATCCAAATAAAACTATATGTAGTTGTAACGTAAATTTCAAGATAAAAGATTTTGTCCAAACTCATGTTTTCTATGTCGTAGAAGACGATTTTCCTCTTCATTTCGACGGTATATTAGGTAGCGATTTTTTTGAAATAAATAAATGCCAAATTGATTATAAAGAAAATAAATTAAACTTTAAAAATTGTTCTATTCCAATTGAATATATAAAATCTCCATTAAACAATGACAATGACGAATTTCTGAGAGATCAAAATATCGAGACAAGTTCTAATATCGATGAAATATTTCCTTATGATGCTAAATCCATAGAGGATCATTCTTATTTAGAAACCAATGATATCCAAATAACCTTAAGTAGTGAAGAACTACTATCCAATCCAATTCAATCTAAATCTAACTCTAAATCCAAAGAAAATTCAAGTCCAAAATGTGTAAAATCCACTGAGATATGCACAAATAAAACTTGTAACTCTTCACGAAATCATAAATCAAAATCTTGTTCAGAAGAAAAATCCTGTTCAGACGATCTTATACTAAATCAAAACTCTAATTCTAACTCAAGAAGTAATAAAACTATTCTATCCGCAAGAACTGAAACAATTGTTCAAATTAAAGTAATAAATAATGAATTAAGCGAAGGATTATGTCCCGAACGCGAAATCTTTAAAGGTGTATTTTTATGTCCTAGTGTTGTTAAAGTAAAAAATGATTTCTTTTTAACCTCAATCGTAAACACTACTGAAACGGATGTTGAATTAAACGATATTCAAGTAGCAATAGAAAAAATTCCAAATTTACAAAACAATGCAAATATACGAAAAATGTCTTCTTATAAAGATAATACGAATTCTAACAGAATTGCTAAATTAAAAAATGCCTTGAGAACAGATCATTTAAATAGTGAAGAAAAATCATCTTTAATTTCTATTTGCAAGGAGTACAATCATATCTTTTATCTGGAAGGAGATCAACTTACCAGTACAAATGCCATAACTTGCAAAATTCCTTTAAATTCTAATGTACCTATTAGCACTAAATCATACAGGTATCCTGAAGTACACAAACATGAAGTCGAAACTCAAATAAAAGGTATGCTAGATCAAGGTATTATCGAAGAATCAACTTCGCCATGGAATTCGCCCCTTTGGGTTGTGCCAAAAAAGGCCGATGCTTCAGCAAAGAAGAAATGGCGAATTGTTATAGACTATCGACGACTAAATGATATTACTATAGGAGATTCATTTCCACTTCCGAATATAGTCGATATATTAGACCAATTGGGTCATTCAAAATATTTTTCAACAATAGATTTAACATCAGGATTTCACCAGATCAAAATGGATCCTGAGGATTCTCCAAAGACTGCTTTCTCAACTCCGTCTGGACATTATCAATATTCACGAATGCCATTTGGATTAAAAAATGCTCCCAGTATTTTTCAAAGGCTAATGAATACTGTCCTCTCAGGAATACAAAATTACAGATGTTTTGTCTATCTCGACGATATAGTCATTCATGCCGATACATTAGAAAATCATAATAAAAGATTAAAAGAAGTATTCGAAAAATTGTCTACATTCAACTTAAAAATACAACCAGATAAGTGCGAATTTTTTCGTCGCGAAGTAATGTATTTAGGACATTTAATAACTGAATTTGGTGTCAAACCGGACGAAAAAAAGGTATGTGCTGTTACAGATTTTCCTATACCCAGAACACAAAAAGATATTAAGAGCTTTTTGGGTCTCACTGGTTATTATAGACGCTTTATAAAAAATTTCAGTGCTTTAACACAACCTTTAACAAAACTGCTGAGGAAAAATGTTGAATTTAATTGGACAAGCATTCAACAACAGTCATTTGAGAACCTGAAATCAATACTTTGTTCAGAACCAATACTTCAGTATCCAGATTTTACCAAACCCTTTGTCTTAACAACGGATGCTAGTAATTATGCAATAGGGTCCATACTTTCTCAAGGTAAAGTACCAGATGATTTACCTATTGCTTATGCTAGTCGTACCTTGAACAAAGCGGAATCAAACTATAGCACAACAGAAAAAGAATTACTTGCAATTGTATGGAGTGTTAAACACTTTAGACCATATTTGTACGGAAATAAATTTTTCATTTATACGGATCATAAACCACTCACATGGCTATTTAATGTAAAAGATCCCGGATCAAGACTCGTTAGGTGGAGATTAGCATTAGAAGAATATAGCTATGAAATTATTTATAAACCAGGTAAATTAAATCAAAATGCTGATTGTTTAAG
The DNA here is from genome assembly GCA_918026665.1 of Diabrotica balteata. NCBI lineage: Eukaryota > Metazoa > Arthropoda > Insecta > Coleoptera > Chrysomelidae > Diabrotica > Diabrotica balteata. Next base: position 61,946,012 of record OU898282.1, read on the forward strand.
TCGTCCTCCTTTAACCATATCTGAAACAAATATTTGCGAAGAAAACAAAAACCCGGCAACAATCACCTTACAAATAAACAAAATGAGTAAAGAAAATAATGACACTTATTCACAGTTCTTATCTAAATCCGAAACTATATTAATAACAAATGATAATATAAAAGAAACAAATGAAAAGATTACATCATTTTCACAAAATTTAGCATTGTTTGTTTCCGTAGATTTAAATTTTAATGAGATCGTTCAGAAACAAATAAATAAACAATTCAGTCATATAGAAAAATTGAAAGCCAAAAATCCAAGACTAAATGACATTATATATATTTCTGATCAAAATAAAAACTTTTATTACATATTTATAAAAAATAATTATTGGGACAATACCTCTTATGAAGATATATTTAATTCCCTAATAAAATTAAGAGACTGGTTATTAAACGATAAAATATTAAAAATTTGCCTACCCAGAATAACTTTTAGCTACGATAAATTAAGTTGGGGAAAAATTAGATCTATGATTAGATTTATTTTTAGAAAAACTGATATATCTATTATCATTTATCATGATATACTAACAAATCCTGAACCTGAGGAAATAACTACAATATTACAAGAGAATCACACTAGTCCTACGGCTGGACACTCTGGTTTTCATCGGACATACAATCGTATAAAAAAACATTTCAAATGGAATAATATGAAAAATGATATTAAAAACTTTATAAAAACCTGTGAATCTTGTCAGAAAAATAAACTCGTTAGAAAAAAATTCGTAAAGCCCATGGAGATAACAACAACAAGCTCAAATCCATTAGAAAAAATATTTTTAGATATAGTAGGTCCTTTACCTTTAACCGAGTCAGGTAATAAGTTCATATTAACATTACAAGATGACTTAACAAAATTTTCTCAAGCTTACGCAATTCCGAATCATGAAACCAAGACTATCGCTGAAAATCTGGTTCGTGGATTTATTTGCAAGTTTGGAAAACCCGATATAATAGTTACTGATCAAGGCCGAGATTTTACTTCCAAATTATTTTCTCAAATCGCCAAGCTTTTTAAAATCAGACATATAAATTGTACTGCTTATCATCCAGAATCAAATGCTGCATTAGAAAGGAGTCACGCTACTTTAGCAGACTACCTTAAACATTATATTAAAGCTGATCAATCCGATTGGGACGAATGGCTAGATTTTGCTATGTTTTCATATAATACAACTAATCATACTTCAACCAAATTCACACCATATGAACTAATATTTGGATATACACCTAATCTACCTAGCAGTATAATACGACCAGTAGAACTCAAATATACATATGAAGATTATTTAGATAATTTAACACTTAAACTTAGAAAATCTCATGAGTTAGCAAAAACGAATCTATTAGAATCTAAAGTAGTCAGTAAAAAATATTATGACCAAAAGATTAATGACACCGTTTTCTTAGAAGGACAATTAGTATATCTCCAAAATGAGCAAACAAAGAAGGGTCAAACCAAAAAACTTACACAAAATTATAATGGACCTTATAAAATTCTAGAGATAAATTCTCCTGTCAATTGCACAATTTTAGTAAATAAAAAACCAATAAAAGTTCACATGAATAGATTGAAACATGCTTTTGTTTCAGGTATGCAATAATATGGCTGACAAATAGTGAACAAATTCACAAGAAATATACCAATACTCCTATCAACAAATCACCTGGAATCTATTACGAACACATAAAAAATGTTCAATTTATTGAAACTCATTGGAACATATTAAGTCATATTCCTTTACAACCTTTTACAGACAAATTAAATTTTGTAGATCTCACCTATCAAAAAACATTAAGACTGTGTCAAAACAAACCAGTTCTTATTGAATTACGATTATGTGATACTTCACTAAAACTCTTAGGACAAATCATACCTAGACTCTTTCAAGATGAACAAACTTTAAAAAACATAATTCTGCATGAACATTTTAGACCAAAACGCGCTCTATTTAATGCAATTGGATCTGTTTTCAGGACCTTATTCGGTACCTTAGACAGTGATGATGCTGAAAATTTCAATAATGCTATTAACAAAGCTGAAAGTAACGAAAATCATCTTCTTGATTTACTAAAACAACAAATTCATGTAGTAAAAGCCACGATTGCAAATTTTAATAACTCTATTACAAATCTAGACCGAAACAAAGTGATTTTTGATAAAAATTTTGAATCAATTACCAATTACACAGATAAAATGAATAATAAATATTTTAATTTAGATTTAAAACAAAAAATTGAAGAACATTTTACTTTACTAACTTTCTTTATAACAGAATTACAACAAGAATATTCTACTTTAATAAACGTTATTCTATTTGCAAGAAATAATAACCTTCATCCTTCTGTTATAACACCTGAGCAACTAATTCAAGAATTATCTAAAACGGTAACGCATTTACCTAGTACATCGACTTATCCATTTCCATTGACTATCGATTATGCTCATAAATATTTCGATATCATTTTACTTAAATATATATATTTTGATAACAAGATTTTAATTACGGTTAGTATACCTTTGGTTAGTAATACTCCTTATTCTCTTTTTAAACTAATATCTCTTCCTATAATTCATCCAACATTAAAGAGACTTACCTTTATTCTTCCATCTGTCAAATATCTTGTTCTTTCAGAAAATAGAAACATTTATGTTACTATTGATACATTAGAAGACTGTTATTCATTAGATGAAGAAAAACTTATTTGCAAAAATCCTGATACTTTCCGATTTACACACACTAATCCAATTTGTGAAACTGAATTGTTAACTTCAATAACAAACATACCATCTAGTTGCGATACTCGTATAATTCAAACAGAATATGAAATTTGGCATAAATTAAACAAACCAAATTCTTGGATATATGTTTTACCCAAACCAACAGATTTAACTTTAAGCTGTCAGACTAGTACGCCAATATCTATTGTTCTTTCAAACACAGGTATTTTTTCTACTTCGAATAATTGCAAAACTTACACCGGATCAACTATTTTGATATCTGTCTCAAATCCAAAAGAAAGTAATTTTCAGTCTATCATTCCAGATTTATCCCTTCCAGAAGTCTGTTGTGATGATATTAAGATAAATAATGAATCCAAATTACACCTTGTTCCCTTACAATTAAATAATCTCGATCGAGATGCATTAAATTTAGCAAGCCATAAACTAGATAATTTAGAGAAAATGACCTCAGAAACAAATATTAATTTTTCAGACACAATAAAAAATAGTTCTTATTTCACTTATGCAATCTTATTTTTGATAAAATGTATGTTACTTTATATTTTATACAGGATAATTAAATATTTTTACCGACGATTTCGTAGAAATCCGTCACATAGTTGTCAACAAATTACAAATTGTTTAACACTAAATATATGTCAAAGTAAACGAAAACATGTACATGAGACAGATTTAAGTATAGATTGTAAACATAATAAAGACAATAATTATAGTGAATCCAAAAAGTGTGAAGAGACTAGTTTCACAGAGACTACACCGATAAGACGAAGTGAAAGACTATCGAGACTAAAAGAAACTATTTAAATGTGTTAAAATAAAATAATAATGTATACAAATGTTTTATACCATTTAAATGAAAATTCATTTTACAATTATTTTCATTCTTACAAAAGGAGGTGTAATGTACCTACCTACTCACATGTAAGATAATTAAAGTATCTATGTATTTCTATATAGTTTTTAGTCACCTGGTATATGTTATTTACAATTATGAAAAGTTCTCATGTATAATCACTAATAATTATTTGCTGTTAGAAATCAGAATCAATACTCTTCATAAATATTTTCCTATTTAGAATAAATAAGTTTCGCTAGTTTATTCGCCTAATACTTCGTATCTATGGAATAATAATAATTTATTTCTCTTATTTCTTTGTTCGATAAGCTATCCGTATTTGCTATTTTAATATTAATATTTGAGTCCAATCTCTTGTACTCAAATCCATCCAGAAACATCGTTAAATAATTGTAGATAACAGAACTTATAAATTCATAGTTTTAAGAAATAACAGGCAGTGTAATTTTCATCCTCTAATATAATAAATTTATACATGTCAATATATTCTGTTTAATTCCAAAACAAAGAGTTAGTCCGGAGAAGAAATAAACGCATAGTATTCCATAACAACTAGATCACGTGGCAATCAGCCGTAGTGATAAGAGTTTAAAATAAATTTTGTGGAAGTTTAAAAACAAAGTTTTTAGTGTTTTATTGTTACATAAAATGAATTTCCATCAAGTAACGGTGGAATCCATCAATTAATTCTTGTAATCTGAAATCTTGTCATCCTTAAAGAAAATATCGAAAAAATAGCAGAGAAAAATTAAAATTAACTTATAAAAAGTTATTATTTCCAATAAATATCCACCTTGATTTTTTTTTGGTTTTATTATTAATGATAGTACAGTTTCTGAAGTTAATAAATTTGTTACGACGGCTTACGTTTGAATTAGTGGTGCCCATATAAGAACAATTTTAATTTTATACGTTCCTGCCGATTAAAAAATATTTAACGGACTTAATCTGTTAAAGCCTGTTAAATATTTTATAGGTTAAAAACAGAAATATATCAATTTCAACAAGCACAGCTGCTATCGTGTATCATTAATCACAATTTTTTTAGTTACATCGAGGTTTGTTTAATAATCTGTAGTACTTAATAATGAACTAGTTTATAAATGATTTATTTGTAAGTGTGCAAATAAACCTTTAAACATACAGATAATTTTATATTGGTGGCGTATATCGAAATTGATCCGTTGATCCCGGGAACAGTCTTGTCGAAACTGAACATTACATATGTAATGCTTGTTTTGGATTTCAAAATTGTATATAGAAAAAAAAGTGAATTACTTATGAAAATGTGGGTTAGTAAAAGGAAATTCATTTTCAATATTTTAAGAGAAAATAAGAACTTGAATTGAATTCCACATAACAAAACAACAAATTCAGCAGCGCTTTTATCGACCACAAGTTGGCTAGTGATTGTCTACCATCGCCATAATTTATGGCGCCATATTTTATTTACAAGTGTAAAATATTTCACAAACTTTATTCCGTTTTATTACTTTTATTGGCCATTAACAAGTACATTGATTTGTTTTTAAATTACCAAATATTTTGCAATATATTTTTTTCAATTAATATATTTATACGTTCATACTTACTAAATAACAAATTTTTATATTTTTTTTCCTACGCAAGTTATTTAAACACTCACACACTCACCTATATAATACACACACACACACACACACACACACACACACACACACACACACACACACACACACACACACACACACACACACACACAAAAACGCGCGCGTACAGCCTAGCCCCACAACTCATACAAAATCTTTAAGATCAAAAAATTACACTTTGTAATGGAGTAGTACAAATCTGATCCCCAAGCTATGCCACCACACCTTCCCATGGCAGGACAACAAATGGCTTACGTACTTAACGTTACGTAGCTTATCCTTGGTAATATATAATGGGACATCCTCTATTTTACTTTGTGTGGTTAGGTTACCTAATTTTAGGGGTACCTAGAATAGTTTTTCTCCCCATGATTAAATAAATTTACATTTATTACATGACTTTTGAACTTTAATCAGCAAAAAGTGTATGTTCCAGACACAGAGCCACCAACCTAACTTGATGTCTCTCTATTCGAATGGGTATGTTCGGTTACTCAGCCGCAGAATTGGCAAAATAAATTTTATTCTCCTCGCCAGCTAAGCACCTGAAAGAGCTGGCCCATGGAGGTAAGAAACCACTAGTCTAGCTACTAGACTATTCTACCTTAAGGCTATTACGCCTAAAGTGTAGTTTACCTGAGAGTCGAATTGCCGTCATTTATTGTAAATGTAGATTTTTTGTACGGAAGAGAATTGAGTTCATTGCTTTTCATCTTCTTCTTCTTCCTCTAGTATGTAAGCTTTAACGCCTGTTTTTTCTTCAATATTAGCCTCCTAAGTTGTTTAAATTGTTGAACCATATTTTTCTTGGTCTGCCAATACGTCTTCGTTCATTTGGTGGCTTATCTCGTGCTATTCGTACTATTTTAAAATCTGCCTTTCTACTGATGTGTTCGTTCCACTCCTGTTTTCGTTTTGTCACCCATTCATTTATGTCTTATATATTGCATGCTCTTCTTATATTTTCGCTTCTCTTCCTATCCAACAGAACCAGCCGCTATACTAGCTTTTAAGCTTTGTTGTCGTACTTCTTTTTCAACATCTCCGTAACTAGTTATATATATATTCCCAGATATCTAAACCTTGCTTCCTGCTTTATTATTTTCCCATCCATTTCGATTTTATACCGTAGTGGGTACTTAGATGTTGTCATACATTTGGTGTTTTTTGCTGATATTATCATATTGTATTTCTTATCTGTTGTATTAAAGATATGTGTTAATCTTTTGGAGCTCGTCTTTTGTCTCGGCGATTATTGCGGCGTCGTCTACATAACATAATATTTGGATTTCTTTGTCCTCTATTCTGTAGCCATGACCTTTACGTACTGCTTGTATTATTTCGTCCATTATTATATTAAACAGAAGTGGGCTCAACGAGTCACCCTGTCTGCCTCCACTTTGTACTTGTATACACTGTGTTAGTTTTCCATTTATCTTTGCCTGTATTCGATTATGGAGGTAGGTGTTTTCGAAGTTTTGTATAATATTGATTGGTATGTTCCTTTTATACAGTAGGTGTAAGACGTCTTCGACTTGGATGCGATCGAAAGCCTTTATCAGGTCTATAAAACATAGGTATGCTAGTTTATTGTACTCGATGGCCTTTTTTGTGATTTGTCGTAGTACAAATACGGCGTCTACTCAGGATCTTCCGGATCTGAATCCTTGTTGTTCATTTGATAAACTTGTTAGTTTATTGATTTTATTGGTTAGGACTTTTGTGGTAAGCTTAAGTGCGGTGTTCAGTAGATTATACCTCTATAATTGTTGAGGTCTTCTTTATCTCCTTTCTTGAACATTGGTATCATTATGCTGTTTCTCCATGCATCCATTGCTTTTTCAATATACAAAATGATCCTTCATTAAACCGGAATAATTATTTTAGTTTCTTATTTTAAACATAATTTAATACACACTTGTTCAAGTCAAATTCACCTTTAGTCAGGTAAGCCTTGGTACCATTTTGTAATTAATTAACTAACATTCTGCAATGTTGGTTATGTTTGTAAATATTATACTCATATACATAATACAAGATAGACTAATCGTTGCAATACCAGCCCGTTCTCCTAGTGGATCAGAGAAAACTGACGCAAAGCAATATCTGCATCTCTTTCTAATTTACCAGGTTTATCGACCAAGTGACCTTAATGACCAATGAGAAAGTCACTTTGCCAAAACTGCTTTGCGTCTGGTTTTTATGTCGTACTGGGGGAACCTCGACTGTGTTGCCGCAATCATCTTGTAATATGTGTTTATGGATACCCTGATCAGTTGCTATCATTTGTGTTTGACGGTGAAGTATCGTGACTTAAAAATACCATTTGTTGATAACAATCTATCCAAATATAATCAGCACGTGGTCATTTAAATGTTGTGTTCTGAAGGTTTGCAACCACTGCAAGTTCATACGCAAATACAAGTATTGCAAAGGAACGCTTGATTTGCATATCGAACTGTCAAGGTCTAACTATCCGAATTAATAAGTTCAATCATTGGTTTAGTAAAATTGATTATTTTGGTCCATAATTTTACAGCAAATTACGTCATTGTAACTCTCTTTATATGAAATACGATGTTTTGTTTTCAAAATAATATTTTGTGATGTATATCAAGTTTTTTTTATAAGCCATATTTTTAATTGGGCAATTACAAATATTACTACAATTTAAACTGGAATCTGTTTAGAACTTAAAACGAAAGCATTACATCATTTCTTAGTATAGTGTTAAGAAGGAAATGATGGGAATGAGAGAGGTTGTGGAAAATTACTACACAGACCTACCTAATCAACTAAATGAGCAAATCAAGTCAATAAACTTAGTACCAAACTCTACTACAAAGGTGAACGTTAAAAATTTAGTCCAATTACCAGAAATTAAGATTCATATTTATTGATTTGATCAAATTGATTAAATATTGATCAAATCAATATTTTACAAGTAAAATCACTACGTAGTCTCATTTGCACCATTATTTGGGACACTTGTAATTGAAAATCTGTAATTATCTATAACACGTTATTTATTCAAGAAATTATCTTTGGGAAAAACCATTACATTTAATCTTAAACTTAGCAGTCACAAATCTAAACTTTGGAGTGGCACTTGAAATACTAAGAAAACGCTATCAAAACAGGATAAGACTAGCAATTTCTCTAATAGAAAACATGTTAACAATTAACCGAGATTCTAAGAGAACCATATTCCAAATTAAATATTTTTTGACGCAATGAGAGACCACCGTTGATGAACTCTGAAACTAAAAGACTATTAAATGTATTGATCTTAGGAATCACATATGGAACGAAAGTGGCTACATTTTAGGTAATAAGGGTGTGAAAGAAAATTAAATATTCATCTCAAGCCCTTCTCTTTCAAGCTTTCCCTTTGTAAGCAACTGGGTTTATGGGTCAGATACACGTGGATGAAATTTTAATAAAGTGCGATGACAAACACTACTTTATTAACACTAGCTTTGATAATGTCCTTAATAAAATTTTAAAACCTTATTGTCTATAGACCTGTTACTTACTACTTAACAAAGAAAAATATCAAAACTTTAAGAGATTAAATCGATTTAAATTAAAAATTTACTATGTATCATTTATACAAATAATAAAAATAACACCTGATGTCAGATTCCTACTGCTTTTTGTAAATTTATATATTATTTCAGCTACCTGCCAGGTTTACTATATACAAAGTGTTTAAAAAATATATCGCTATACTCTGGTATACTGGTATACTGGTATTTTCAACTGGTTCCCTTTCTTCCTCCACTCTTTTTACTATATTGACATTGCCTCTATCTTCTTCATCTTAATGCATATTGCATCCGACAATATATTCTTATATGGTAATTATATATATTTCAATAATGTTCTTGTCCCATTGCATTTCCATGTTTCATGTCCCGATAAATATAACTCTTGTATGGATTTCAGACACTTTTATATTTTCTGGTCGCTCTTATGTATGTGTTAATACAATAATTAAACTTAAAAATCTCAACTAGATGGTGCTTTGACAATAAGGTATTTTGTTAGTGTATGTGTGCGTGTGTGTGCGTGTGTGCTTGGAAAAGAAAACTTTATTGTATTAAGATTCATTTTTAACAGAAAAATAATACTAAAATTTTATTTGTAATAATTAAGAGCGAACATAACTTCAATTATTTTTAACAAAATTAAATAAATATTACTAATTTAAAATCTGAACAGAGCTGTATTCATACACAGCACGAAAAATTATTTTTTACAGAATACGAAGGAGGTACTTTGTATTTCATACAAATATTCTCAAAATCAATGTCAACAAATTCCGATGCTTGCTTTCTGTAATTACTGCGACCTTTATTTGTTTTTGTACAAATTGTTTTCTGTTAAAAATAATCTACTTTATGGAAATCATAAAATTATTGAACAATTAAAACACAATTTAAGCATCAAAAATTTATAATAATATCAATAGTTTTAAGTGTCGTGACTACAGACAAAACGGGATTATCATAAAGTATTTGTCTTTGAGTATTTTACTTTTCTGTCCATTTAACGCTGCATTTTTCATATCTTAAAAGCATAGGCTTATAAAGGGTATTAACTACACTTATCATCAAATAGAGTTCTGGTATCAGGATAATAGCCAAACTTCCGTCAAGGTGTAATAATGGTTTATTATTATAATTTTTGTATAATTTTGTTCTTTTTTAAGACCAACAGTTTTGTGAAAATTATAGTTTCTAGTGCGGCTGGTGAGTGTTCTATGTATACCAAAAGTTTCTAAAATATATTTATCAATATTGCATCAGGTACAAGAGTAGCTGCTTGAATAACTGCCGAATATCTATCAATATGTTGGCGAGTTTTAAGTCGACTGTAACTGTAAAATGGAGAATCTTATTTAATTTTAGGAAACTCTACAATCGAAACATTATAATTTTCCTTGAATCTTTGTGTCAATCCAAGAATCAATAGTTTTTTACTCCTTTATATTTAAATATTTCATGAAAATTAATCAATAATATGATTCATTAGTGGTTCATATTTTTTTACTACACCTAGTTCATTATTATCCTCTTTGTTCTATGGTAATGTCAAGCGTATTTTAAAATATGTCCCCACTTCATCAATTCAACTTTTTTGTGAAAGATTATATAAATCGCATTTTAAAATCCGAACATTACTTGTTAACGTGATTGCACGAAACGATATTTTTAACAGATTATACTTAAATATTAGATTTTCTCTTGCTTTCTTGGTCTTTTACTAAATTTATAAATAACCCACCAATGAAAAAGTTAAAAACATGGCCATTTTCACGTATAGTATTGTTTAAATCAAGATTAAATAGATTACGATTTTTTGTAGTAATGCGTAGGCCAGTTGTTAATTTACTAAATTCAGTAAAAATTATATTGCATGGACGTCGTCGTCGTCGTTAATACTGGCGTTGTTATTACTATAAAAACGAATGTAAAATTATGAATAATTGTATACAAATTATATTAAAACACTATTTCGAAAACTTACCAAAATGCGATTCTGGTCGAAAATGTCACACTTTCACATTACAAATCATCTAAAACGTTTAAAACTGCTTTTGTCAATTACACAAGTACGTTTTTCCAAAGATCCCAACTTCAGCTACAAATTGGACCCAATACAATGTTCGTGTAGGTATGTTCCTTGGCATGCGATCGTTTGTAATGTGAAAGTTTAAAATCGGCGCTTTTTGAGCATATTTTAAATGTCATATTTGTTGCCAAAACTCAAAATCAAAATTGCATGGTATGTGTTTTAAAGATTAGGCTTTAACAATGAAAAATCTACCACAATCGGTTAATAAAATTGATAGTTTTTTTTTATCTTATGAGAATCGTAAAAAATGGCAAAAACCGCCCAACGTTTATTTATTAAATAGATTTATAGGAACTGACTTCATTTGGGAGAAAACATAAAAAGATCAGATGTGTCGATAGAACACTCTGATCAAATTTTATTTAAAATTTCGGCGTTTAAATAAAAAGGCATTTCCGAAATAATTAAGGGGTTCCATACACATATGAAATCCATACTTGTAGGAGATTTATCGGCCTAAGGTAGAGTAGAAAAACAAAAGATACTGGATACTTATAAAATTGTAAGATAGAAAAATAGAGAATACGCATTATTGACTTACAAGAATATAAAGCTGAGTTAATTATGAACGTTCATGTAAACTAACAGGAACAATTACTAAAAAGCTTTATTTTTTACATACCGAAGTAAAAAGAGAGAGCTGTGTGGGTTTGAATAATGTTAAAAACGTTTAAATATACTTAATGTTATATAATGTTAGTTTAATGTGATTAAACTTATAACTAAATAGTAATAATATTAAACTAAATGGACCGGATCCCCAAAACCTAAGCACATATATATATATATATATATATATATATATATATATATATATATATATATATATATATATGTATGTATGTATATATATATATATATATATATATATATACATATATATCATCAAAGTTAAAATATGGCAGTATCGACATGCCTTTGAATTTAACTTTGGATAGTATGTTTGAAATCAAATTTTACATTCGGCCAGAAGATTACAATACAAACTCAAAAGTGAAGTACGAGATATCCTAAACGAATCATTCCGTATTATTGTAACATATTCTTAATGTAACACTTATTGTTTGTGTAATGAAAACTCATGTTATAGTACCTGTGCAAGTGGCCATAGTAGCTGAGCACGTTAAATTCGAAATAAAAAAAAATAAGTAGCACAAAAGTGATATATATATATATATATATATATATATATATATATATATAAATATTTAATAATATTTAAGTTACCTATAATAAATTTCTATTCACACTAAATTCCAATACAACCCTGATCTGGTAGTTGCTGTAACGTCATTGGTCACCAAAATCTATTATCACCTCGTGCTCCGTGGGAACGGGGCGGATTGTTCAAATATCCTTTAGAAATTCGAGTTTGATTTTAACACTAGGGTGTGATTTATTCATTTTCCATACCAGAATAAGAACATAGACGACAGAGCTGCAGGGTCTATTACACATAAAAGCAAAACGTGGTCTAATGTAAGTGTCACTCTACGGAAAAAATTTAATTAATGATATGCGCCAAAGGCAAAGAAAGATGAATTGGAATTGGAATCTCAGTGGTGGAGACAATTATTTTTAAATATATATAATATTTTTAAATATATACTATACAATACATGCTATACAATACACCGTTTCTATGGAAATTTTTTTAGAGGTTTTTGATAATTTTTTATATGGATTTCATAAAAGTTACAAAATTAGTACCAATTGCGGTAACAAAAATCACCTGATCAAATCAGTGTTATAAATTACAGTAAAAAATAAAGATAGCAAATAATTCCGAAGATATATTAAAAAAAATTTAAAAATATTAAGAAACAAATTAGAGTTAGATGAAACATTGACGATGGACATGACGTAATGGACGTACTAATACTATACACAGACAGCACCTGTTTTCAACTAGTTAATGACTTTTATAAACAAGATTTTGAGTTAGCCATGGGCAATTCATTATCGCTATTATTATCAGATATTTTCTTAACATAAGTTCGAACAAAACATTGTGCACAAACATGAAAAAAATTCACATTATGATGAAGATATGTAGATAAAGTGTTCTTCATTTGACCTGACGGACCAGAAGTACTGAAAAGTTTTAGATGGGGATCAACAGTAAAAAATAAATATTAAAAGTCACCCCAGAAAAAGGAAGCAACACCTCACTACTTTTTCTGGATTTGTTAATCACAAAAGAGTGATCATACCAATTTCCTTAACCCTTAACCCGAAACAGTACTTTTTTTGCTAATGCGAAACATATAGTCTATTGCAGGGGTCACCAATTATATTCCCTGAGGGTCCGTTTCAAAAAACTACATTTTCGTGGTCCGGACACTCAGCACTAAACCAGGCAGTGGCGTAACCGAAGGGGGGGCTTCACCAGAAACCCTTCAGTACTGGTAACCTCCCCCTTAGGAGATCATCCCGGTTACGTAGTTAAAACCAGGCAACTAAGCCACCTCGTTTAGGGAGGCTATAAAATGAACTCAAGGAAAAACATGATTTTAAAGCTCTTTTATTGTTTTTTCTTCCGTTTTTGTTTAATAAATTTTTGCGGCGTTATTTGAAATATTTGTATCTTAATTGAACTGAACTTATATTATTCGTTTATTGATTGCGATTGCTTTCTGGTTGCTTTTTTTTCCATCTATAGTGTTCAACAATTTTATAGAACATGTCTAAACCTATTTAAACATTAAAATGTTATTAAAAGCTTACTTTAAATAGCGTTTGTTTACTTTACTTTACCAGCTTCACTGTTTCGTACACCATTAGGCTTGAGCGAAAAACTCTTGTTTAACAGTTGCACAACATTTTCAATTTTGTGGAAATCGTTTTTTACATTCCAAATCCAGTTCATTAATAAAACGTGAAAACTAAGTAACATCAATATTTTTATTACTATCACAAACGGATTGAGAGAAAAGTTTCAAAGTTCTGCATTAATAACTTCAGAAAGAAGTTCAATGTTTTTAGAAAATCTTCCAATATCCGACAAAAGTTCACAGACAAGTGTTCCCTTGTATTGTAGTTTTAAATTCATTAGTTGCAAAGTTTTCTGTGTCCAAGAGGAAGCCCAAAATGTGGACAGAAATTCTTCTATATTGTCAAGGATTGCAAGAATATTTTAAGCACTAAACCTTGAATTGACAATGTCTCAAAGATTATTTTGCCCATACCATGTTCACTATCTTCATGACGGTGTGCATTTTACTGTGAAGAACTGGACTTAAAACTGCAACACAACATACTTTGATGAATAATACAATGATATACAATAGATAAATTTTTTTTTTTAATTAAAAATCCTTTGTAATAAGTATATTTTAGGCCCAAACGGGCTAAGTTAAAAAGACAAAACGTTTTCGGAAACCATGTTCCATCATCAGTGTCCTAGAAAATAGTTAACCACTTAATTAAAAAGAACATAGGTTAAAATTTTGACTAAGGTTAAAGAACAATGTGGTTAATACTTTTGTTCTTTAACCTTAGTCAAAATTTTAACCTATGTCCTTTATAATTAAGTGGTTAACTATTTTCTAGGACACTGATGATGGAACATGGTTTCCGAAAACGTTTTGTCTTTTTAACTTAGCCCGTTTGGGCCTAAAATATACCTATTACAAAGGATTTTTAATTAAATTTTTAATACATGGTATACAGCCAACTACAGGAACGTAGATTCCTTGTGGAGATAAATTTTTATTGCATATAGAATCGCTACTTAGTTACTGAACCAAGACTTTTCTACACCCAACCATCGCAGCAGCGCCGTGATCAAACTTTAGAGATCGAAATAACTTTTTTTAAATCCAAACCACCCTTGCCAAAATATTATTTTTTTTATGAACCTAAGCCCAAGAAAATCCACTAAATATATATATATATATATATATATATATATATATATATATATATATATATATATATATATATATATATATATATATATCTATTTGTTATATATATATATATATATATATATATATATATATATATATATATATATATATATATATATATATATATATATATATATAGCCATTGTAGAAATACGAGCCCTTAGCATCTGTCATGCACATTACTTTTATGCCGTATTTCGCAGGTTTACTAAAATATATCTTATTCATATAGGTACAATACATATTCATTCCACATATATTAGATTTAATTTACTCTGTCATTTTTTTGTTTAATCAACTTTACTCTAATGTTCCAATTTTGTGGAACCTTTAATTTAACAGCGGTAAGCTTTATTTAAAAGGAAAAATTCCGATCTCATATGTGGTCTTCCTCTTGATAATCTACCTTTGTAAGGTCTCCAATATCGTATTCTGGCTTCCTAATTTTGGTCGTTTTGTCTAGCAGTGTGGCCTTCAAAGCTCCATTCGAGTTTGGCACATTTTGTTTTCTCGACTTTTGTTTTTAGCTTACTTAGTCGTTCTTTTTTGATCTGATAGTCGTAAACGCATCATTGCCCTTGTCATTTTCCTTTCTATGCTGAGTAGTTTGTTCATATTTGTTTTCTTTAGGGTGGGGGTTTGATATCCATATGCCATGATAAAAAGGATACACTGGTTGAACACATTGTTCCTTAAAGTGCTAAGGTATTTTGCGGTTCTTGAGTAACCAACTGAATTTTTCAAATCGTGTTCGTGCCAGTCTTGCCCTTATAAATGATTTCCATACTTTATTTCTCTTTGTTAAATTTCGGAATTTGGCCTAGATAGATATATTCTTGGACTTGATTTATCCCATTGATAATTATAGTTATACGTTTTGTTTTTGGTATACCTATATTCGTTTTAAAACTGAACTTAAATCTGAAGACTTAAGACTGATATTAAAAGTTATATACGAGTTTCACCTGTATAGTTTATAATTCCTTGAAAGTGATCGAAAATAATATTGTCTTTTCACAAAAAAAAAGATGGGTAATATGTAAATATTTATCATATTTTAATATATCATTTTATATATTAAAATAAAGTTTCAACACAAAAAATCCTTACTTTATATAATAATCTTTATAAATCTAACTGACTCGTTCATCATTCAAATAAAAATGCTAACAAAAATAAAGTCGTCGATGAAAACAACTGTTTCTAGATAACATCTTGTATCTATTTAAATTGTAAATCTTGACTCTTCGATACATGTTAACAAAAAAATTTGATTAACAAATCTTTTAATTCTACAAATAAATCGAAGGCTTTAATGATTACTGACGCAGCTTAACCAACATTTTTGTAGTTGAAACGACCAATCGTCCATGTAAACTTGAAAACCATTGCCTAATAAATGATCTATGCTCAGTTGAAAGAGAGGTTATTAATATTAAATAATGTTCTTAAGGCTGTATACAAAAACATCGTCAATTTATTACGGGGGAGTTCTTTTATGTCTAAATATTAGATTATAGTATAGTCATTTAATATAAATTTCGAAAAATAACTCGCTAAATTCGTGATAAAATGAAACTAAAAGATGTGTCCACTCATATTTTTTAAAAACATCTACTTACTGTTATGATATCATTTTGTTTAACCTATATTTGTTTTATCTTAAATAATAATTAGAATAAAAGGAAAACAGATAAGATTTGATTTCACGTATAGTGCGTCTGTATATCCGCTTATAAGTATTTCACCCTAAAAGGGACCTTTGGAGCGGATATTTACAAACGCTCTGAATGTGAAAACAATATTTCCTGTGGTCGTAGAAGCAACACTAAAATGGCTTCGATATGGACGCAATAGCGACATCTGATAATAAATCCGGCAACTAATTGTCAAAATTAAATTCAGATTTCTGCTTTAATCTGTGTCTTCTAGACGCTCGTATATAGAAGTACTACTTTTGTAACGTCGTAATCTTATTAAGACTAGGGCGTTAAGCAATACCATACTGCTGGAAGAAACGAGGGGAGAGATTCTTGGAATATCCCTAAGATTATTCAAGAGAAAAACGCCCACCGTTCCATTCATAAGAATGGTGCTCTGCCCGACTACTCAGCCCTGGGTTCGTCCCCTGTTCATTCTCTCTCTACACCAATCCTAGAAAGGTATAGGAAATAAAAAACTTATACAGTCATAATAAAGATGTATTTATTTATTAAATAAAAAATAAACAGAATTCAAATTATGAATGAGAAACAAAAATGAATTAAACTGAGACTCAAAGATTATGCCGGTTGCCGGTAGAAAATAAGCAAATTATTAAAAGGTACTCAGCCTTAGTTCGTTCTGAAAGGGTCGCTCAGTTCTTCAGGAAGGATTCCGGTTTTGTGCAAGTTAGCCGCTGTCGGTGGTTGTTGGTTGAGTTAATGAGAGTTGCTGGTCTACATAATGGCAATCATTGTCGTTCCATTAAATGAGTTTCAAATCTTGTTCTGATGCATCAGTGGATTTGTAGTTGGTTGCTGATTGTTGCCAAGGTATTGTGTTGGCTGTTTTCTTGTTCCTTACGGTAGTGTGGTTGTCCATGTTAATAGATATTTTAAAATTGATGCAGAATTACCAGAAACTAATAAAACTAATTATATTTATTTCGACTTGCAAAAATATTGTTACACTTCTTGAAAATTAACTTTATTCAACAACAACAATATAACAATACTTTTTAACTGACTGACAACTATAAACTTCAACATTCAAAATACAACTGTTTCCCAACTGTCAAAAACATCTATACATCTATATATTTTCTGACGTTCCAAACTTCACTGGATATTTTAAGAGTTTTTAATTTCATCTTAAATGTTCTCGAACTACTTCTTCTTTTTCATCAAAGGACTTTTCCTATGTGGGATAAATCTTTCGTAACACGACTTTTTCCTTTAGAGTTATTCGTCGAGAATAACTGGACTATCAAAAATCGATTTAAGCCTACGGGGTGGGCCAGTTCCATGGTATGGAGCTAGTCTCTCTATATAAACTACTTGGTTTACTTTTAGCTGAAAACTGGATGCGATAGATTAGATCATTTATTTTCTGCAGGACGGTATACGGACCTTCCCAGTTTCGTTGAAGTTTCGGACAAATTCCTTTCTTACGTGTGGGATTGTATAACCATACTGGGTCACCTCTTGCAAAAGTTGTACCAGTAGCATGCATGTCAAGCCTGGCCTTGGCTTTATCACTTTGAAGCTTTAAACTTTTACGAGCAAATTCGTAGACTTTTTTTTTATTCTTCTTTCAAAATTTCAATTTAGGTCGGGGATGAACGTTCTTCTTCGCAGGGAGGCTATCTTTCGAAAATAAGATCTTGAGGAAGCTTGATTTCTCTTTCGGTGATCATCATTGATGGAGAATAACCAGTTGCTTCATATTGTTCTGAAGCTATTTTCTTGTGGCATTGTAAATTAATTACTATTAAACTGGGAATAAGCCACAATTAAAGATAAAAATTCGTTTATTGACGTTTCAATTTCCACTTCGGAAATCGTTCTCAAAATACAAACAGTAAATTAAACAAATTTTTTTTTTTTTTAATTGTGGCTTATTCTCAGTTGCTTCATGTTCGGAACTTCTATAGGCTAACAGGAATAAAGGAATTAAACTATCCCAACCTTTTTGATTATAAGAGATAAACATTGAAAGGTATTGACAAACAGTTCTATTATGTCTTTCGACCATTCCGTCTAGTTGAGGATGAAGAGCTGTACTGCGAACTTTCTTAATACCCAAGAGTTTCAATAATTCTTGCCATAATTTTGATTTAAAATTTCGCCCTTGATCAGAATCTAACTCTTAAGGAACTCCATGTCTTGATACGACGTGTATTATAAATGCTTTTGCTTTTGTAAATAGTCCATTGCAACCATTAAGTACTTGTTTTCTCTCTCTGTCATCGGAAGTGGACCAAGAATATCCACTGCAAGTCGTTCTAAAGGCTCTTCGGAAAGATGTTGTGCTATTTTACCACGACTTCTTGTTCTAGGGCCTTTGGAGAGCATAATACAAACAATTTTGTTTATTTGGTAAATAATTGCAGTGCCCAATATAAAAACTGGTATTTTTTACTGCATTAGCGATTATGGTAAATAATGATACCCATACGTCTCATGTAAACAACATAACATTCAAATATCTTACAAAAGGTCATACACACATGACTGCTGATGGTGTTCATTATAACATTGAGCAACAAATTAAAAAAATACGAAATGTATTTGATTTTTAAGATTTATTGTCTGATATAAGATAGTGACGAAAAAATTTAAATGTACTTCAAGTACAAACTTCATTTGAATTGCCAAAAAAGAAACGGCAACCTCGAAAGGGAGATGAAAATGATTCTTTGAAAATATTTTTAATAAATTCCATAGTAGAAGCTAATTTTTCACGACGCTCTGAACAAGACCTTGAATTTCTGCAAGTAAGGTTCGTAGTGTCAAATTTTCCGCAGAATACCTACGTACGAGGTATAGGTTAAAGCAAAAAAGATGAAATAATACAGAAACTTATTTCTTTTACGCCTGAGAACAGAAGATCGTTTTGGCTTAATTTGTCGGTATCCGAGACAGTAGTGGACGATCTCCTCTATAACCGTGGATTTCAGCAATTACAGGACAATGACTATAAAAACTATATATAAACTAAGCTATATGTTCTTAAAACATTTTTTATATATATTTGTTAAATTAACGTGAACAAAGTATTATTTGTATTACTAATAGCTTTGCAAATTGGCATATTTTATTTCATATTTTTAGTTTTTCCAAATAAAAATACTGTATGTATTATAAACCTGGTCAGGCAATAAAATACAAACATAAAAATATTTACTAAACACAAGTATTTTATGTTATATTATATGTTCATTTTTAGTTCAAACAAAATAAAAATTTGAAAAATTGAGATGCCGCCGTTGAAGTTTTTCAACACGCGCGCCATGTTTTAGAAGGAAACACATAACACAGACATATGATTTGTGAGGTTATGTAATTGTTTATATTTACGTTTAATTATATTATATTTATGTTATTGTATTTAACAATGTTAATATAATTGTATAGTATGTCTATGATTGCCGTAAGTCAATTAAACAGGGTTAATTTTTCTATGTATACCACATAAACAACACTGGTTCCCTCTAAAACATGGCGGAACGTCTGCGCGAAGGAGATGTGCATACTTAATTTTCCATGGAGAGTGGGCATTCTGATTGTTTATTATTCTGTGCTCTGGTGAACACTTTTCAAATTGGCGCTTACAGTGTTTCTTTTGATTTATTTTTGTTATATTCTACATATTCATATTTTTTTGCGTTTACAATATTCTTTACCTTGAATTAATTATACTTTATAATTTATAATTAATTATATCTTCTAAAGATTGAGAAGGTAGTATAATCACAAAAATAAATATATAGTAGTGATTCTAAACAAAGGCAGAATACTATTGGAAAATAAATCAATACGCCAGCCAAGGAAAGAATTTTCTAATGGTTTAGTTCTCTTCTTTTATATCTGGTTATACTATTATAATTTGCACCGGTTTATTATTTGCTAGATCAATAATATCTTACTAGAAAATCTGTAATTATTTTCTTTTTTAACTAACTGTGAATGTTATTTAATAACTTAATAAAAATCGGTTAAAAACTAGGTGTTGCAACATAATCAGAACCATCAGAAAAAACTACAGAACTAGACGAACTCGTGCACTCGCAATCCGCTCTGAGTTTTTAAGCATTTTTTTGTGCAACATCTAATATTATAATTACCAAACGATTGTGACGCAAAAGAGCGCGCATTCGAAGTCTGTTATTAGATGGGACCACATACCGTGGGCCCCAAACAACTTATTCAACAACTCACAGACAAAAGAAATGGGTATTTAGATAATGAACGGTTTGGTATCACGACTTTTATTAAAAGTTTTGAAGGTATTTTCACTTTACTCACAATAGTTATTTATGGCAGTCTGTAAACGCATAAACATTTATTACCTACTCATAGTTATGAATGGATTTTTAAGACAAAAATTCTTCGGGAATAATTGTTAAAAAACCATTTACTGTAGCATACCCCGTAATCATCCTAAGTTCTATACATCTTAATATATATCACTAGAATTATCTCTTGCTTTGTCCGTTAACTTTCGCGTAAATTTAAAACTTTTGAAATCCAAACCAATGATTCGTAGTGATATCGAATTTTTACCGTCACGCTGATACAAATTTTATTAAACATTGATTTCAATCTTGATTTTGATTTGACTTTGATTTGATTTCATTCATCGTTGTTTCTAAGAGTTCATTCTACACAAAAAAATGCTTATAAACATTTTTGTTTAGAATTATCTCAGCTATATTTTTTATTTGAAATATTTGTTTTTCTACGGTGTACAGATTCTTGGTAAATCGATTTTGTTATGTTTTATCCCCCTGCAAGGGAGGTTTTAGGAGGAAGCCTGAAGGTAAAATGGTCAACTTTTTTTTTGATATTCATTGTTCAAAAATTAATATTCCCAGCAAAATTCAGCTTGTTTGTATGACTTTTAGGGGTCAGCTCTCTGACGACTAGACTATTAATTTTTCAATTGTAATAAAATTATGTAGCACATTTGAAAATTTAAATTTTTAAATTTAGTCAGGAAATTTGATACTGTTGAAATAAAATATATTCAATCTTATAAAATATTTTATTTTAACAATATTAAATTTCCTGACTAAATTTAAAAATATAAATGTTTAAATTTGCGCCTTTTATTTTATTACTAATGACAAATTGAATATTTTATAATATTATATAATTTAGTGTCCGTAAGCATTAAACAATTAAAAACTAGATATCAACCACGTATAGTATAATAAACACACACGAGTGTCTTTCTGATATAAATAGCTGATATCTACATGAAACATTTTAAAACAGTAGCTGAGTCCTCATCAAATCTCTAACCCACCTGCTGCTTAGGGTACGTTGATAAAATCTTTGTCATTTGGCCCCATGGTAAAGACACATTCTTTAGGAGGAACCTGTAACCTCTAGAGAGCGCGTCCCCAGGTGGCGGATAGAGGAATGCCTGACCCGGTTTACCGGTGGGTAGGAGGGAAATAAAATACCTCCCGTGGACCAACAGGTAATTCACCGAATGATTGCCGTTATAAGCAATCCACCACTTATGACCAACGGTTGCGGGCGGATGAGTTAATAAGTGGAAGGGCACTCTTTTGTCCAAGGGTTGGGAAACTGGTCCTAAAGGCGAATGAATCGAAAAATATGTCAACGGCGTAAGGATGCAGAAGGCAACGAGGAACCACTGCATTAAAGACTCTTAGAGTACCCCTAGTAAAGTCATGAATGGCAAATGACAAATAGAGTAAACAAACTTACTGATTATGGAGCACGGAATGCAAGATCCGGCAGGGGAGGAATAATTGTAGATCACAGGGCC
Source organism: Diabrotica balteata (assembly GCA_918026665.1). Classification (NCBI taxonomy): domain Eukaryota; kingdom Metazoa; phylum Arthropoda; class Insecta; order Coleoptera; family Chrysomelidae; genus Diabrotica; species Diabrotica balteata. The sequence goes on from OU898282.1 coordinate 61,968,343, forward strand.
TCCCAGGTCGTAAACCAGAGAAATCCCTGTGGACTTAAGACATTGAAAATCCAGCAACCAGGAATGTCAGAAGTTTATATGCAAGTGGTAAATTAGCGAACGTACTGCTTGAAATGGAAAACCTCCAGATTGATGTTTTAGGTTTAAGTGACGTACAGTGGCCAGGTTCAGGCAAACAAATTACAAATAATGGAACCATGTATTATTCAGGTAACAACGAGGTCAATCATCGCTATGGTGTTACTATCTTAGTTACAAAAAAGGTCAATTACTCTGTGATACGTTTTAGTGCTTATTCTAATACGATCTTATCAATACAACTACAGTCTAAAAAAGGTATAGTAAATTTTATTCAAGTTTATGCTCCTACGGCAGATAAACATGACGACGATATCGAACTGTTTTACCATGATTTGGAACAAGTCTTAAAATCAATGAAGAAACATCACACTATAATAGTAATGGACGACTTCAATGCCAAAGTTGGCCAGGGAAGAGTGGATGGATATGTGGGGGAATATGGTCTAGGAAATAGAAATGAACGTTTTGGCCGTTTGATACAATTTTGCTAGACGGAAGAATTTGTAATAGCTAATACACTTTTTAAGCTACCAAAAAGAAAAAGAAGATTGTATACATGGAAATCTCCCGGGGATACAACGAATAGAATAATCCCAAATCAAATTGACTTTGTCCTTATTAGACAAAGATTTCGTAATTCTATGCTGTCTGCCAAAGCTTACCCTGGAGCAGACATCGGTTCAGAGCATAACCCCATAGTAGTCACATTACAAACCAAATTAAAACTGGTTAAAAACCCACACAAAGTAGAATGGATATTAAGAGATTAAGGGAACCACAAACAAAGGAACAAACTGTAAAAACTCTTACTGAAAATCTACGTAATGCCCAAGAACTGAATAAAAGTAGCTACAACATTGATCAGAAATGGGAAAATATAAAAGTAGCAATAATTAAAACAGCAAATGAAAACTTAAAACCAAAGAATAGAAAACATAAAGATTGGATGACTGAAGAAATACTACTATTAATGAATGAAAGAAAATCATTCAAAACAAAAAATCCAATTAAATATAATGAAAGTGATCGATTAATAAAAAAGAGAATAAAAGAAGCTAAGGACAGAATGTTACATGAGCAGTGCCAAGAACTAGAAGAAATTGAGAAATAATATGACTTTTTTAACATGCATAAAAAAATTAGCGAATTAAGAGGAATGAGAAAAACACTTCAAACTAGGCAACTAAGAGATGAAAGGGGTGCACTTATAACAGATATAAACCAAAAAATGCAGGGATGGACACAATATATAGCACAACTTTTTGAAGACAAAGAGAGAACAGAAGCACCAAAAGAATTTAAGGATGATACTGGGCCTGACATTATACGAGAAGAAATTGAATATGCAATGAAACAAGCTAAAGGTAGTAAATCTCCCGGGTCCGATGAAGTTCCCATCGAATTACTTAAAATTGTGAATACTGAATCTATTGATCTTCTTTTGGATCTATTCAATACAATATATAGAATAGGTATAATACCTAAAGAATGGCTCCTATCAACATTCATACTGCTTCCCAAAAAAGCCAATGCAAAGGAGTGCAATGAACATCGCACCATAGCCGTAATGAGTCATGTCTTGAAATTGTTTTTATAAGAAATTCACAATAGAATACATAAGAAATTAGATGAAGGTATAAGTAATACACAAATGGGATTTAGGAAAGGACTGGGAACACGAGATGCACTGTTAGCAGTAAGTGTTCTTTCGCAGAGATGCTTAGATATTAATCAGGAAGTATATTCCTGTTTCATTAATTTTGAGAAGGCATTTGACAGAGTGCAGCATAATCGACTTAAAGAAATTTTACTAAATAAAAACATAGACAGTAGAGACATTAGAATTATCTGTAACCTCTATTGGAATCAAGCAGCAAAAGTGAAAGTTGAAAGCGAACTGACCAAGGATATCCAGATTCGCCGTGGGGTCCGCCAAGGGTGTATTTTATCACCCTTGTTATTCAATTTATACAGTGAAGCCATCTCAGAATTAGCACTTGCCGAGATCAGTGAGGGCCTTATAATAAACGGTGAGCCACTTAATAACATAAGATATGCTGACGACACCGTCCTTTTGGCAGGAACTTTAGAAGAACTGCAACACCTTGCTGAACAACTAAATATATATTGCAACGACTATGGACTAAATCAATTTGAAGAAAACCAAGTTCATGGTATTTACAAAAGCACAAAACATCAAAGTTAAGCTAGTAGTAGATAATACAGAAATTACTGTGATAATACAGAGATTACAGAAGATACTGATCAGACAATAGAAATAAGATGCCGCATTGAAATTGCGCGGTCAACTTTTAATAGAATGAGAAAACTTTTTTGTAATCGCGATATCAATATATCGCTCCGGATAAGAATGCTTCGATGTTATATTTTCTCCACCCTTTTATATGAAGTTGAAGCTTGAACACTTAAAAAATCCAACATTAAAAACCTAGAAGCATTCGAAATGTGGTGTTACCGACGTATTTTGAAAATATCATGGATGGATCGCAAAACAAACGAACAAGTTCTCGAACAACTAGGAAAATAATGCGAAGTTTTAAATTCCATAAAAATCAGAAAATTGAAATACTTGGGGCACATCATGAGTGGTGAAAAGTACGAACTACTAAGGAATATAAAGCAGGGTAAAATCAAAGGTAGAAGAAGCGTCGGAAGACGTAAAATCTCGTGGCTACGCAATCTCCGTAAATGGTTTGGATGCAGTTCAATTGAACTATTCAGGCGAGTAACCAATAAAATTATAATTGCCAGAATGATTTCCAATCTCCGATAGGAGTGGAACTTGAAGAAGAAGAAAGACACATTAGATCTCTTTCTCTCCTACCTGAATGGAATACATCCCAGAATTCAAGCGTCTTTGCTCCTTAATGTTTTTATTCAGAAAAACCCACCCCACAGTTTTTCTTATTCCCTGTACCGAAAACCCACTCATACAAACCGCTTAACTAATCTTAACGCCCAGTAACATAATCATCATGGTGGGAACATTTGTGGGGGTGGCCCGCAGAGATATTTAGAGAATGGCTGCCCTGGTGAGGATAATGACTAATATCAGTGGTCCCAAATCCGAAAGGAGAAGGACACTCCACGGTATTCTATATATCTGTCGTCCTCTACGCGGCCCCAGTCTGGAGTGTGGCGGTAGAAATACTAACTTACAAGAGGCTTCTGGTACGCATGGACAGAACTAGTCTGCTGGGGGTAGCATGTGCCTACAGGACTGTGTCAGCTGCCGCTTTGTGGGTTGTCACCGGCTGTGTTCCTTTATAAGTGCTGGCAGGTGAAAAAACAAGGATTCACAGTCGTAGAGGGCGGAACATTGGAGATAAGAGAAATAAATGAGATAAGACTGGCCGAGAGATTAGTTTCAATCGGTCAGTGGCAACAAGAGTGGGAGGAACGTGATGTGGCGGAGTGGACGAAGTCACTAATCCCGAACATTCGAAGCTGGGTGGACTGTGGGCATAGGCAGCTGGATTATTATCTAACGTAAACTGCTTCCGCAACTACCTTCTCAGATTTAGGAGGGTTTAGTCCGATCAGTGCCTTTACTGTGGTTTCTCGGATACTGTGACACACACGATGTTGGGATTGTGAGCGTTGGGCGGATGAAAGAGAGAAGTTTGTAAGAGAGTGTAACTGCAGAATGTATGATTTCGTGAGAAAAAATTATGAGGGATGAGTGATGGTGTGCACGGATCCACAAATTTATCAGGGAGCTGCTCTCTTCAAAAGAACCAGGGGAGTGGCAACAGAATTCTAAAACAAGCGAGTAGCACCTTGGTAGGGTTTGGACTGTTGCAGGCCTAAATATGACTAAATGAGTGACGAACGACGCGAGACAGATGGCAGCCCCGCTAAGGCAGGGAGTTGAAAGTCCTTGGCGGTTCGCTTGGGTGTAGTTTCCTCGATAAATGTGTCGGACAAAGAATGCGAATCGGGTGATAGCAGGGCATCAGGAGAAATGTTTTCTTTAACCAGCCCTTACATCCTTACATCCTGATGAGTGGTGAAGGGACAAGGTGTCAAAGGTCTATACTCCTTGGGCAACTCGCCCTGGCACAGCTTAGCTAGAGTATTAGGAACCCAACACTACCTGTGTGAGCCACAGGTATCTGTATGCAGATTTTCCCTCTTCTCTTTAAAGATATAAAAAAAGTCACAGCATCACCCCGCCCAACTAAATTTAGTTATCAACACTTGTATTTCCTGTTCTATAAGACTTGGCGACAACAATCACAGGTCATCCAAAATCATTTTAATAAAGCAAATACTTTTACAAACGGCTACCACAAAACCCAAATCAATAGAAGCATTTAAAACTATCTAAATCCCATTCCATTCAAAAAGAAACCTTGCCGCCGGATCAACCCAAAGTCTTTCTACCTTTTAATAAAGGTGTCACTGACAAAATCAGTAGAACTTTTATACCTCTAAACATCAAAACCATCTTCACTACTCACTCCAAGTTGTTTAATCTCGTCAGATCCGTAAAAGATCAAATCTCCAATGAAGACCGTGGTGTCTACGAAATACTTTGTTCCAGTTGCCCGCGTTCATACATAGGACATACAAACCGACGAATCCATACTCGTATTTAGGAACATTCTCTATCAGTTAAACATTCCGATACTACTTTAGTCCTAGCCCAACATCAAAAATAGACAGGCCACAAAATAGATTTCGAAAAAGCAAAAACCATTGCTCTTTAAATTCGACAATAATTCGTAAAGCCATCGAAATTGAAAAACGACCCAACAGCTTATATATGCGCGATTACGCTAAACGATTGACGGCAACATGGCGACCGATACCTCAGCGACCCACCACCTCAACAAATACCGCTCAGGCCATATCAGCTCAGACCACGTCAGCGCATACCGTTGTCGCCAGAGTAGCCAATCTCGATAAATTCTTAAATACGAAACGTATAAAAGAGCAGCGCACCTTCCGATCAGGACTTCAGTAGTCAGACACTTCGAGCTCTACTAGACCTTGTTGGCTGGTATTGCTTCCTACTAAAACTGTTGTTTCATTATTTAGCCAAATAACCAAAATCGTCCTTACATCGAACATTCACAATACACCGACTTCGAAGAGCATCGATTATTTTCAACTTAGACGTCGAAGATACCAGAAGGCATACTTTGTTGTCTGCTTATTTACCATAGAGCACGAAAACCAAGCATCGGCTGCAGAATCGCTCCCTGTCAGAAATATACGCTTTTTGAAATAGAAAACCAGTGGTTCCAAGACTATTCCAAATTGCATCGAACTAACACCGGCGATTTATCAGACAACGACGGTAAATACGAGGAGAAGTCTTGACGGAGACCTACATTCGATTTCACCACTCTGAGTCAAGCCACAACGACGCTTTGTCACTTTAAACCTTATGCATTTTTAGTAAACATCGGAAAAACTGATAGTGCGTTGTGCCTCTTTCTAGGAGACAGAACGCGGCAATTCTTAACGAGAGGGAAACCGACATCTTTGTAATTTTGAGGCATATACCACGCAACAGAATTCCAACACATACTGTCATTGTAAGAAATATTTGTCATTGTAAGAAAGTCGAACTGCTAAGAAATTCTGTTTGCCGGTGTCACCTCACTTGTTACAGGAACTCCTGATAACGGAGAGGATGCTACGTCGTCACTCGATACTAAGGAGTAAGCAGATTGAGACCCCAGTGTCGTTTGACGGTTCTTGTATTTATATAGAACACGATACTGGTACGTCACGAATGAGGGGAGTAGACAGATTGAGACCCCGAACTCAAACGTAACTTTATCCATCTTGAAAATGGCTTCAAAATGGGTTCCGAAACGTCGAGCAATAAAAACTTAATGCGGTTCTTCACTCAGTTCAAACTGAGTTCAAACCTCAATAAACCAAAATGCTTATAAGATTATATTAAAATATTTAATAAAATGCTTATAAGACATGAAATATATAAACAAAATAATTTTATATATTTCAATCTTTTAAATTATGTTTTCAGTAACCATCTCTGTATATCAATACCTTATATTATCTTTTATGTAATTTTTAAATTTTTATATAACATTATATCAAGAAAAATTGATTTTTACTTATTAACGGATGACTGTAATCTGAAAATCTTAAAATACCATTTGTAAAAATTTCAAATATTTCCAGAAGAATTAAGGAACAAAAACAATGCATTCTTTAGGATCGTTGTGGTATTTAATACAAGATAAAATATAATTCGTTTCTTTCTTTTAATTAAAACTATTAGGAATGTATTATAAAAAAGTCAATAAAAGCATTACGCACATTACTAATTCATCTCGTGTCACCTAGAAAATACCCACATGAACTGTTAAGTCGGTATTTTCAAACATAAAAACTGAATATACAGAAAGTATACAGTTAGTTACCTGTCTAATATTTATTACATAATTTATATCTTCAGTAATCTAAAGAAAATCAATTTTAATTATTAAGACATGTTTTTATGTTTGACATATAGTCTACATGTGGAACTAGTTTCTATTAGAAAAACAGTTCAAGTGATGCGCTGGATATAAATTATTTTGCTCTAGGATTCTTAGAAATTCATGTTATCAGATTATAGTTTTTTTCTCAAAATAAAGTATATTCAAAGAAGTAATATATTGTTTTATGTTTTTTATATTTATATATGACACTAGGCCAAATTTAAAATTTTACAGCAACGCCTTTTTTAATTTTGAAGATAAAATTAACAAGATCATTTTGTATTTTTAACAATATATGGCAGTTTTTTTGTTAATATTAGTCTTGATTTGCAATGTATTTAATAGTTAAATACACCACCTGATGTAATATTCCGACATATGTCAGAAGCTAAGCTAAGTGATTTTTGTTTTAAGTGTCATTTTTTTTATTTAGTTTAATGCGTCGACAACTAATCGTGATTGGCATGGTACAGTGAATTTTTACAGTCATGTACCTAGTGTAGTGGAGACCACAATCGCTAACATACCAAATAAAGAAGTTACTATAATATGTGGCGACTTTAATGCAAAAGTTGGCAACAGTACACAAAATGACGACTTAAAGAATGTACTGGGAAAGTTTGGCATAGGGCAGAGAAACGAAAGAGGAGACCGTTTAATCGAATTTGCTATCACAAACAACTGCTCCATCATGAATACTTGATTTAAACACCATGTACGTCGACTTTATACCTGGAAAAGTCCTGGAGATAGATTTAGAAATCAAATAGATTACGTCCTCACCAATATTCGCTGGAGATCGTCCATTCAAACAGTCAGATCATATCCAGAGGCGATAAGCGGATCCGATCATACTCTCCTCGTAGCTAAAGTAATGCTTAAACTTAAAGCACCCAACAAACAAAGAGAGATAAAGAGAGATACATTTATTCGTAACGGAACATCACAAGAAATATGGGAGACTGTTAAACATTGCGTAACAACACCAGTGGATCGCTCAGAGAAAAATAATCCTGTGAAACGGAAACATTGGATAACAGATGAAACTCTTAAAATAATTGAGAATAGAAGAAATCTTTGTAAAAGTGGTGTACATAGTGAAAGGGAAAAAGCTAGTTTAAGAAACCTCAACAAAGAAATAAAACGAAGATGTAAGGCCGACAAAAAACAGTACTATCAAAGTATATGCAAAGAAATTGAGAGACATGGTCAGAATAATCAGCCGAGAGATCTATTTAGAAAAATACGCTACCTGACAAGAGACTTCAGAGCCAGAACTTGGGCCATTGAAGATAACACTGGAACCCTGAGAACAAACGGAGAAGACATAGCAGAGACATGGAGATCGTATTGCAGGGACCTATATAAAGATGATCAACGCCAAGAGCTTGTTAGCCAAATCTCTGAAGAGGTGGAAGAAGAACCTGATATACTCGAAAATGAAGTAAAACAGGCTATCAACAAGCTCAATTATAACAAAGCACCAGGTCCAGATATGATAACAGCAGAAATGCTTAAAGCCACAGAAGAAACCGGCGTAAAGTTACTTCATCTACTCTGTAACCAAATATGGCATTCTAAACAATGGCCTCAAGACTGGACAAAATCTACAATAACGACCATACATATAAAAAGGCAGCTTCCATAAATGCGACAATTATAGAACTATCTCTCTTATATCCCATGCTAGCAAAATAATGCTACATATAATCAATGAGAGACTGAAAACATTCCTTCAAAGAGAAATTCCTTCAAAAAGAGATTTACCAAAGGTAGAGGCACTCGAGAACACCTGCTGAATATAAGACAGATAATCGAGAAATCTAGGGAATTCAACATCCCACTATACATCTGTTTTATAGATTACCGTAAAGCGTTCGACAAGGTCAAGTGGAGACACTTATGGCGAATACTAAAAGAAGTAGGCGTACCACAACATCTAATTACGCTTATAATTGAACTATATGAACACACTACTGGATCAGTTAAAGTACTTGACACACTTTCGAACGAATTTCATCCAGAACGGGGTGTCAGACAAGGATGTATACAATCTCCACAATTATTCAACATATATGGGGAGTATATTATGCGAAGAGCACTTGAAGGATGGGAAAAGGGCATCTCAATAAATGGTCATAAACTAAACAACCTACGTTTCGCAGATGACACAGCCCTTCTTGCAAATAGTCAAGCAGAGCTGATAGAACTTATACGACTGATCGAAAACGAAAGTCAAATATTTGGTCTGCAATTAAACATATCAAAGACAAAGATCATGATAGTGGATAGACTACACAACAATCATCCACACATAACCACAATTGACCGGTTCGAGGTTGTGAGCTCATACTTATATCTGGGATCATTAATCACAAACACAGGGTCATTACAAGAAGAGATTAAACGGAGATCTGATCTAGCAAAAGTTGCCACAGCAAAAATGACCAAAATATGGAAGGACTGTCAAATTTCAAGAGCGATAAAGATGAGGTTGATCAACTGCTTAATATTCCCAATACTGACCTACGGATGTGAATCTTGGACTCTGAGACAATCGGAGAGAAGAAAGATAGACGCCACTGAAATGTTCTGTTGGAGACGAATGTTACGAATTCCTTGGACCGACCGCAGAACAAATAATTCAATTTTAAGAGAGCTAAAAGTTAGCCAACGACTCTCTAGTAAAGTCTATCTCCAACAATTAAAATATTTTGGGCATGTTATGAGAGCAAACACAGAAAACATGGAAAGACTCATAAATCAAGGAAAGGTAGAAGGCCGAAGATCACGAGGAAGATCCCCAACAAGATGCATAGATCAAATTACAGGAATATGCCAAAGACCTATGCATGAATTAAAAGAAATGACCAGAGACAGAGATCTCTGAAGACGGACAATACACGACATCACGTCGACCACTACACTCCCCCTGGGGGGTCAGGATTGAAGAGAGAGACCTAGTGTAGTGTGTGTGTAGGTGTACAGTAATTGTATTAATACTTAGCAAAGTCGACGTCATTGTCTTTGCTAAGAGACGCTAATTGTATCCGAACGTATGCGGTCCCTCCGGTGAGTACCGATCGCACAAGGATAGAAATTATTTTTATTCATTAATTTTTAATAAACGAAAATTTCTCCACCCAGGTGAGATTCGAACTCACGACCTTTACGTTCAAAGGTAGGCGCTCTTACCACTGAGCCACAAAGGGGGTCAAGTGTCATTTTTATTGTGCATAATTTGGAAAATATTTGCTAATTCTGACATGTTTTGCTTATTTATTTTGAGGAGCACACTGTAAAATAAAAGTCAAAGAAAGGTTCCCTTGTTAATTTTTACTAGAAGCAATTATAGAACAGAAGCGGTTAGTAAACAGAAAATAAAAATTATAAGAAAAATATTATTTTCACAAAAAGTTTAATTATCTTATACTTTTAAAATGTGATTATAATATGAATGATAAAACTGAGAAATGAGATTGGCGGTAATAAGGCTTTGGACATCATTTTTCTTGCATTCTGATATTTCAGTTTTATTACAATATAACGGATTTAATTTTTGCTGATCACAAATACAGTGAAAGTTTCGCTGTAGAGTGATTTCTTTATAGTCGTCAAAATAGGATATTTTTTTAAATATTAGAATATCAATACTATCATGTTTTTCAATTTTTATAATTTTAAATCTGATAACTTTACTGTTTCTACATTAACATTCTTCTTTATTGCTACGATTGCTAAATTTTTAATATGAACAAAATCGCCACGTATCTTTGCATTTCTTATAGCAGTTCTTAGTTCAGTTTTTTTAATCTCTTAATCAATGATTAAATGTGTAGCATTTCCTTCATTTTGAGTATGCCTTCTAATTAAAAATTTGTGGGTTATTGATTTCTTCTTCTTCTTACGGTGCCTATCCGTTCCGGATGTTGGCGATCAACATGGCTATTATAACTTTGCTTGCTGCTATTCTGAATAGTCCGGTTGTCGATGTATTAAACCACTTTCTCAGGTTTTGAAGCCAAGATATTCTTTTTCTCCCTGGTCCTCTCTTTCCAAATACCTTGCCCTGAAGAATGAGTTGCAACAAGCCGTATCTCTGTTCATTCCTCATAACATGGCCAAGATATTGATTTAAACTTTAGATTCATAATTACGTAAATACAGGGTGTTTTAAAAAGGTATGTCATAAATTAAGTCACGCATTTCAAGGACGAAAATAAATTGATTGAATCCAACTTACCTTAATACAAGAGTGTATACAAAAAAAGTTACAGCCCTTTCTTCTTCTTATGGTGCCCTATCCAATTATTGGATGTTGTCGACAGATCTGGAATACCCCTCTCGATCTTGTGTGGCTCTAAAAAGTACATGGGCATCGAGATTTGTCCAATCCCTTATGTTTTTAAGCCATGAGTATTTCTTTCTTCCAATGCCTCGTTTTCCTTCTATCTTCCCTTCCATAATAAGCTTTAAAAACTGGTACTTGGAATTTCGAAATATATGACCCAGATAAGCAGTTTTTCTTCTTTTTATTATTGGCAGCAATTCTCGTTCTCTGCCCATTCGATTTAATACAGCTCTTTGAAGTTACAAAATAAAAATTGTTTTTTTGCATAATCTCCTAAACTACTTGACATTTTATAATAAAAATGAACACGTTACTTCCTTGTTCTAAAAGCATTTTTCATTAAAACGAAACAACAAAATCTATGAGCACAGAAAAATCTTATGAGGGGTGTGCAGCATTACTCCCGCTCAAACTTTTGAGTACGTTCAAATCACATGAATTTTGTGGCATCATTAGTTTAACACATTATTACGTTCAACTAAATAAATGGCTTAAATAAATTAACAAGTACAAAAAATGTCTATAACCTCTATAAATAGGATACATTCAAAATAGGTAAATATTCAAAATGACCACATTTTTTTCAATGCATATTCGATATCGTTTTAATAAGGAAAACCGAATGCGCTGAAAAATCATATGTTTCTGACGAAATTAATTTGCAGCTTCAATTATTCTAACCCTTAATTGTTACTCGTCCCCTATTGTTACAGAATACACTTTCTCTTTCATAAACCCCGAAAAGCCAAAATCCATGGGGTTAAGACCTGGATTTCTTGGTGGCCAAGAAATAGAAGTGTCATGACCCTTTCAGTTCCACCGACCAGGATATTGAAGGCAAAGGTATTTCCGGACTTTATTTCTGTAATGCGGTGGAGCGCTATCTTCTAGAAACCACATATTTTGCCTTATTGCAATATTGACTTCTTCCAAATCATCTTGTAAATTGTTTGCCAAGAACTGCAAATAACTATTACCGTTTAAATTGTTGGGAAAAAATACTGGGCCTATTAGATTATTATTCACTGCCCAAACATTAACTTTAAAAGTCTTTTGGTGATGAGTCGTATTTTTGGCGTAAGGATTTTCGTCGGCCCAAATGTTCTCGTTATGATGGTTTGTTATTCCATTTCTACTAAAGGTAGCCTCGTTGGCAACCAAAATATTTTTAATAAAATTAACATTTCGAGTGTTTTCCATTAACATCCAATCGCAAAATCCAATCCTTTTAGGATAATCTGAAATCAATAACTCTTGAACTGTTGTTACGTGATAGAGTTTAAGCAGCTGGTCCTTCAAACGCCTACAAACCCTTACGTGAGGAACATTTAGTTGATCAGCTATTACCCTTGTACATGTTCCAGAGACTTCTTCTATGATTTCTAAACTGTCTTCATCAGTTGCATCCATTATTGGACAACCGCTATTGGCAGCAACTTACGGTTGGAATGTACCCGTTTCCCGCACACAACGATCAATGATCAGAAATAATCGTCTGTCAGGTGTATTTCGATTGGGGTATTTTACGCCTTAAGGCTGCTGCACTATTTCCTTGACATTGACCTACGATATTCCCGATAGTTTATTGAAATCATAATTTAATCTGATTCAACTTACCCAAAGTTAAATGCATATCTGCCATTTCCTGAAATGTGTAGGCGATTGTAATATCAAAATTTTTAATATTAATTTTCTATGGAATTTTAATCTTTAATTTGATGGAACTCTTTGTAATTATTGTATCCTTAGAAACTAATTATTGTAATATTATGGCCAACTAGGAAAAAACTAGTTTTTCGAAAAAGTGATTTAAAGGAAAAAAAGTTTTAAAAATAATGTGTTAAACTAATGATGCCACAAAATTCATTTAATTTGAACGTACTTAAAAGTTTGGGGGAATTTAGGTCTGCACACCCCCCTTAAAATTTTTCTATGCGCTTAGATTTTGTTGTTTCTTTTGTATAAAAAAAGCTTTTAGAACAAGAAAGTAACGTGTCTATTTTTATTACAAAATGTCAAATAGTTTACGATATAATGCAAAAAAAAACAATTTTTAATTTGTAACTTCAAAGAGCTGTAACTTTTTTTGTGCACACTTTTGCACAAACACACTTTTTGTAAAACTCAGGTGCCAATCTCACTTGCTCCACGCTGTCCGTCGTACTTGTTCCAAAAATAACTTTCTGCTTGATCTACACTTAATTCGCATATTGTAAAGTTTAAACAGTTAATTTTCGATTTATAGTAGAATGCCGATACTTCTCCATTAGGTATAATTATTACCACCTACAAATCATAGCAAGCTACAACAAACTCTTTGTCTTTCAGCTTTTCTTCTCTACTTTTTTCTTTTTCTTCTAAATGTCGATTTTATTCCTCTTGTAGCTTCTTTTTTTCTCGTTCCGCCTCTTTATATGCCGTGCATTGACCAGATTGATCTTTTTTCGGTACAAAAAAACTGATATTAAAATTAGAATTAAAATTTTTTCGATAGGTATGTAGCTTTACGAACTGTAAATTGTTTTCAATACAATGATCTTTGTTATCGTTATACAAATTTATTAAATTCTTTCCACCCTCAATATACTGCCTAGATGTTTGTTTTCTTAAAAAATGGCTCTCTATACGAAGAATGCTATTTATATGGTCTTTTACGCCTTCTGTCAACTCGTCAGAGATTTTTTATGTCTTTTGTGGGTTTTCTCAAGGTTCTTCTTCTAACAAGATTCACTCCTAATACTTATTCCTAAGGTATTTTTAAAAAATCTTACAGACCTTAACTTTGGCACTATCTAACTCAAAAGAGAAAGAATGTTGGTACTTTATGTTTGAATCGAATTTCTTATACTGGTATTTAGGAACTGTGTCATAATCTGCGCAATAAACTCTCTTTGGCGTTCAACCGATCTCATTCCCCAATACCCCTCAAATAGCCGTTGACGAGCTTCTTGTGATATTTTTTCCCTGCATTTTAATCGACACTGGTCCCTTTTTGTGAGCTTCAATAATACGGTTTGATTTTGATACCGATGCGTATTGTTGCCCTGAATTTCTCAAATTCTTACCAACAATAGCACGCCTTGTGTTTGCAGATTTTTTTTAGAGATCCAGGTATATGCTGAGCTCCATCTGTAGCGCCTTCTGTTCGAATAGCTAGGATTGGTTGTAATTTTCCAGAACTTGTTGATAAGCTTGAACTAACTGATAATCTTTGATGCGCTTGTTTAGTAGGAGTTTGAAATGTTATATCATAGTCGGAAACTGATAAAAAGTCACTTTTACTTTCTTTATCTTCATCATCCTTGGTATCTGGAAATAATAAAATAAGGATAGATAGATTTTATTGAAAATAGGTCAAGCTTGTTAAAAAAAAAAAAATACAACTCTTAGAAACAATTTTAAAATTTCACATCGGAGGTGTAGATTTAAATAATATTTTCTTACCATTTACTGGACATGTAGTTGTCCCTCTAACTGAAGATTATAGCTTTGTTTCTAATGCAAAAGGCAAAGAACTAGAACTTGAAGTCGATGAGCAGAAACTACACGATGATGGGACTGGACACAATGTTCTACTTAGTTTGTTTTTTTAATCTCTTTTTCAGATATGTTAACATTTACTTTGTTTTTAATGTTTTGTACCAACGCTAATATTTTTTGTCCTGTGTTTATTGTAAACCTACAAAATTTATTTAGTAAAATTCCCCCTGCGTCAAAATGTATCAATGAAAAAATTATTACGAAAATTTAATTCAAAATTCCATTCACGACTTTAAATATGACAAACGTTCTGATGACGTGTTAAAATGTCTCAAAAGAAAATTGTGGTTGCTCATTTATTTTAATAAGGACACAAAACAAAATATGACATCTTATAATTATCATTTTTTAACAATATTGGTTACAATTTATTTAAAAAACGACATTACACAAAAAGTGTCATTGTTGTTTAAAAAAATACATAAAAATATTTAAGTTTATTTTAATAAAGTGACACTAAACACATGGTGTCACTACTAAAATACCATTCTTACTAGAAATTTTAATATTCATTTGGGAAAAATGTCAATAAACGAAAAGTGTCACTTTACACACACACAGTAACATTTTAAAAGATAACTGGTATAATGTCATTATTTTAGTGAAAGAACAGCTGAAATTGTCGTTAGGCAAAAGTGACATTTAGTGACGCTTTTAATGTAGAACTTCAATGTACAAAAAAGTGAAAAGTGAAAAATTTCATATAGTGTGACTTTTGTTTTCAACGTGAGATATAACACAAGATAGACTGACTGCTGCAATACAGTCGCGTTCTTCCAGTGCGACAAAGAAAACTGGCGCAAAATAATGTCTGCATCTCTGTCTAGTAGGCCGGGTTTATCGACTACGTGACCTTCTCTTAGGTCACTTGGTCCATAAACCAGGCAAATTAGGAAGATATTCAGGGACTGCTTTGCGTCAGTTTTCTCTGTCGCAATTGGGAAACGGGCTGGTATTGCAGCGATTTATCTTGTATTTTATGTTTATACCTTTACTTAACAATTAATTTTTAAAAAAGGTTAGTTGGCTTTAATCAAAAAGGGTGCCTTTTGTCAATGATACAGTAAATTGTAAGTAACAATAAATGTTAGTTGTCAACTAGGTTCTCAGAACTAGACAGGACTTTAAACGTAAAGTTTTAAATTAAAATAAACTATATAATTTAAACAATATGTAGCGCATTGTCCTCAATTGCTATTGCGGATGTTGACTATTGACAAAAACAGCTCGACAGATGTCAACATAAACCATTTGCGGAGGCTTTTGTATTCTGTCAGCTAACTTTCCTTGAACAATGAGTGCTGGGTCAATACACATTTTTTTTTAAACCTATTCTCTATCCTTCCATTGTTGGATATAAGTCTCCCCCAGTTCTCTTTATCTTTCCCTATCTTGAGCTGTTCTCTGCCATGTGGGACCTCCTTGTTTCCTGATGTCATCTTTCCACCTCATCTGTTATGTCCAATACACATTATGTCTCATTATATTATAACTACTATAATAGTTCTATAATAAATAGTAAAGACATCCTCATTAGGAATGTGACAATTTGACTTCAACTTACGAAAACTTGACACATTGCTTTACGAAACCTTTATTTACAACTACATCTATTTTCCAATATGATCTATAAGTGTTTGGTTTAGTAAAAGTGTTCATATAGGAGTGTTTTGATTCTTAACATCTATTTTATTTTAATATTATGGATAAATTTCTATTGATCCTTATTTATTCTAAGGTGCAATTACTATTTTTATTGAGAATAAGCCACAATTTAAGTTTAAAATGCGTTTATTTTTGTCGTTTCGATTTCGGTAGTTGTACTCAAAATACAAAACACTATTAAATTATTTTATAAATTTCAGCATTTGTTCTCCGCTCCTATCCTATTTCTGTCAACTTTTCTCCAAAATTTCTTCTTAATATTCTTCTTTCCCATATTTTAATTTTTTGTTGTAGATTCTTTGTTAACACCCATGTCTCGCACCCATACGATAGAGTAGTTCTCAAAATAGTCTACAGCCTTATTTCCCGGTACCTCTTTTGATTTTAGTATTCTTTGTAAACTGCCTGTACTTCCGTTTCCTTTTGATATTCTTATATTTATTTTCTTTTCTTCGTCACATTTATTTGTCAAAAGAACTCTCAGATACATGTAATCCTCCACCTCTTCAATTTCCAGAATTTCTCTTCCTAATGCAATTTCCATATTTGGTTTTCTGTCTTTTTTTCTTGTTCTTCAGCTCCATGTATTTTTTGTTTTATTTATATTTTTCTGTAATCCTATATTTCCTGCTGCCTCTAGAAGTTTCTTAGCTATATTTTTTAATTCTTTTCGACTCCTAGCCAAAAGTACAACATCATCAGCATAGGCTAGACACTGGTGACTCATATTAAATATTTTTCCCGCTCTATTCTACTCTATACCCTCTCTGTTAAGCATAATAAATTAGTTTATCATATATTTGATGATAAATGATTTGAGCATTTTTGATGAGAAATATTTGGCCGAGAGGAATACATTTTTATTTCAACAAGATGGAGCACCTGCCCATAATGCAGAAGTCGTTGGAAATTATTAAAATGAAATATATTATAATCGGTAGAATTTATGGTTCTTGTCACAGCCACCTTTACTTCCAAGCCATGAAATAGAAATCTGGCAAAAACGCGTGGTAGTCTGACCGTGGTTTGTTGTTGTTGTGTTTATCATTTTGTAGCGTTTACGCTACTGACTAGTCCAATTTAAACCCCTCAAGAAATTTTTATTACCCGCCTACGATCGATTTTAAATCGACATTTTTCCCGACACGCGCTGTTATCGCTTTGAAAGGAAGATCGATTTTATGCGGAAGCGGAACGATCAGTTTTCGTCAGAACTCGTCAACGCAGCCACGTCTGCCGGTGAAATTGTTCACCTTCAAAGTGACGGAATTGGAGCAGAAAAATAATTTGGGGTAGAATAAATTAATTCATATATAAAATAGAAATATCTTAATCATAATAATAAGTAAAATTTTTTTTAAAATCAATATTTATAAGAGTTCCACATAAAAGGAAGATTTTTTTGGCGTGGTGCGGCTCCATATTCCGTCACTTCACTTGAGGATATTCTCTTCAGAATATTCCCTCAAGGACTAGTAACTAAAACCCTTAGATACATAGTTAGCAACTTGTGTATGTAACCCGTGGATTTTGCTGTCACCCAGAGACCAGTGACTGGTTGTGGCTTTGTGCCCAGGATTCGTCTTTACAGCCATAAACTGATTTAGCCGTGCCAAGAGGAATTTTCCTATGGACTTATGGCGCTGTAAAGATAAGTTGTTTAACTATTTGACTTTTTGTGTTAGTATCTATTTTGTTACTATGTATTATTTGTTACTATATATCTAACTCATCATATGCATATGATAAGGTGATTACCTTTGTGATAATTTAATTTTTAATAAAATATAATTTTGATATTATTGGGAAAGGGAAAATATATTACCTGTTTTTATTAGTTTTTTTTTAAATAGGATTTCAAGAGTACTGACCAAACTCACTTTTGCTATAATATTTTTTTTAATACAATACATTTGATATAAAATAATTTTGATATTGGGAAGGGAAATGAATTTCATGTGGTTTTTAAAACATTGTATAAGGAGTATTGAAGACTCACTTTTTGAATGTAATATATATTTAATATAATTGTAATAGATTTATCGAGTTGATATCTTTATAATATTGTCATTAGTATCTCATATTAGTAGAACCATTTTATGTTAAATGACTACCTTTTTGTTTTAAGACTTTGGCTACCCTACGGACTATTCTTGGTTTATACTAATATTTCACCAACCAGTATATAACATAGCAAAACAAGATTATTATTTAGTATTTTTGTATTTCAGAGTATTATCTCCAGATTCATTTGTTACTTCAAAATTTCAACTATCGTTGAGTTGGCGCCCTTCTTTTCTCTTCTTATTGTTCTCTTTCTATAAATTTATTCCCAGTGACTTTCTTCAGTTGTATCACGTTTGATATTACCAGGTCTCATTTGTTTCTTGTCTCATTAGCTCATTATCTCTTGTTATTGTTGTTTATATCTTTAAAGCCCCAATCCAGTGCATTGAAGCTAGCCCGAACACTCTCTTGAGATTTAGTGTCTCTTTGGCCATTTAAATTTGTTCCTCTGAGCTTAGCCCTATTTTTAGTATTTTTTTTTCATCACTTCTCTTTCAGTTCTTCTGAAATTTGGAAGTTCTACACTTCCAAAAAACCCAATACTCCCGGAGTATTGAGCGTTTCAATTGGCGCCCAACGTGGGGCTTCTTTTCCACTTCTGCCTTTAAAATATATATATATATATATATATATATATATATATATATATATATATATATATATATATATCTCCTTTAACTTTTGATTTTGATCTTGGGTTGTTGTGGTTTTCACTGGTTGTGCTTTTAGATTTTCATTTTAACTTTTAGTTTTGTTTTTTTCAATTTTTTTTTTGGACATTACCTTATATCTATATCTTAAATTGACTTGTTTTTGCTATATACTGTGTAAACTGAATAAATTGCTTTGTTTTTGATTGATTAAATAACAATTTAGATTAATAATAAATTAATTAAAAATTTAAATAACTAAAGTTAACTATTTCACATATTTTACAAGTCCGGAGTAGCCAATAAGTTGAGTCACTACCTCGAACTAACAGTTTTTGAAATTTTAGGTTCCTTAGGGTGTTGTAGCAGTATATGTCATTGGATTTCATAACTGGACCAAAACAATTAAACATTACTGGTATAGGTATCACCTCAGAATATTAATTTGGAGTCAGAGAGTAAGTTAAACTTTGCCTACTTTTACTCATTCTCTTGTATATTTCTCAGTTGTGTAATATGTCTGCGTTCAAGGTAGAGCATCTGTTAGCTCCTGAATTAGAGTATGAGTTGAGAGTCCGTCATCTAACCAGTCCACTGTTAAAAAAAAATGTTGTATAATGTACAGAATGTACCAGGTAAATTTCCTGATTTTAAAGTTGAACATGGTGTTTTGTATAAACATGTCTTAAGTTCCATGGATGCCTTTACTGGAATGTCGGATTGGAAGATAGTCGTTCCAACTCCTAATAGAGCAGAGGTTTTGGCCACTTTTCAGGACCATCCTACTGCAGCTCATTTTGGTTTCTACAAAACTTTCCGTCGAATATCTGAACTTTATTACTGGCCGAAGATGCGTCAAACTGTACGTAGCTATATCGCTAAATGCAAAATCTGTGCTACATGCAAACCGACAAATCTTCCCCAACCAGGTTTAATGGGTAGTTATCGACGGATTGATTTTCCGTTTCAACTTATATCTTTAGATCTCATTGGTCCCTTATCACTTCTGTACCAGTTTGGTTTTTAAGATCTGTTTATCTATTTTGTTTACCTGGCAAAAACCATAAGACGTTGTGCTATCTTGCCTTCTTTTTCTTTAATCTTATCTTAATGTTGGTTATTATCTTGGTTTATGGACTTGTTAATTTTGTTGTTTGTTTTCTCTTAAAAGTCCAACTGCATATCATAGGAGTACAGGATGGATATATGGGAATTTCCCCATCTTGAGTTCTGAGTTGAATAGATATTTACAGGGATAATTCGGAAAACATTCCAAAGATTTTCTTTAATAGTATTGTATGGTTTTGTGGACCATGGCCACGAAGCGTATGCATTCATATTCACTTACTGTGTCGGTGTTTTAGCGTGGGTTCAGGATTGATCACCCTGGATGTGTGCCCTCACTTGGCTCAGAAATCTATCAATAAATATTAGTTGTTCCTTGAGTGTCTCTTAGGTTGAAATCAGAATGTGTCATTTAGAATTGGATCGTTCTGATATTTAGCAGTAAATAAGTCTGTTTAACTTAGTTTGTTACCTCCTATGTTATTATCTTCTCAAAAATTTGAGTTTAACATATCTTAGTATCTTGAGTTTGCACCTGTCTCCCTACCATTCATACGGATTGGTAGATGTGAGTTATCTTTATCTGTATCTTAATTGAGTTTATCTTGTACCTTGACTGAGTTTATCTCGTACCTTTACCTTGAGTGTATATTTATCTTTACCTTAATTGGTTTATCTTGTACCTTTACCTTAAGTTAGTTATCTTTACCTTTACCTGGATAAGTTTAGTTCTTATCTATATCTTATGTATATGTATATATATATATATATATATATATATATATATATATATATATATATATTATCTTTATCTTGATTATAGAGTCCTAAAAATCTGTCCTTTACTGTTCTTGTCGTGAGTAAAGAATTGGAACACGTCAATAGTACAGTTTAGGTATTACAGTTAGGATCTCTTTTATCTTTCCTTCTACCAAGTGTATAGCTGGTAGAAGTGAGTTTGTGCATATCCTCTACCATGAGTAGATCTGGACGTGCAATTATCTTTTACCTTTTGTGCATATCCTTTACTATGAGTTGGGATTGCAGTTACCTTACTTACCTTTTTTTAGCATACCCTATACCATGAGTATAGTGGGCTTGCTAGTATCTAAGGCACTAACAACCTTTACCGATTGTGTGCTTTCCTACCGCTGCTAGAGCAAGTAGGTGTATTGTATTATCTTTTACTTTGAATTTTCAATATGTTGTTGATATCCCGAACCATATATATGTTTAGGTTTGTAGTTTCAACTAGTCCTGAGTAATTAGGCCCTCATTGAACTCTATGGTGACGAATAGAATCTGGTCGCTCGAGTGTCAACGTTGGGTAAAGTTCATAGGACTTTGTTTGAATTTCGTTGTTATGAATGGTTCTTGGAGATATTGTGTTAGGGGTTGTTAATACACACCTATAATGTAGTTTTAACGAATGGTTGTTTTTACAAATACTTGAGAATGTAGATAAGTAGTGTTAAAAGTTAACTTGATCTGTAAGGTTATAGAATTAAACTTAAAATGTATACTTTTTTTTTTATCTTTGGTTTATACTAAATTAACATACATTATCTCATTAAAAAAAAATGTATGACTTCGTCTCATATTCTTCGTTCCATATTTTTATTTCGTCCTTGATTTTGTTCCAATTCCTGAGCAAATGGTTGACTGGTGAGGAAAATGTTTAATTTTAACGTATCAACGTTCATTGTCGAATCAGCGTTAGATCGTTCTGCCAAAAAAAAAAAAAAGTTCCTTTTTTTTTTTGCTGGAGATGAGGGAGAATGTAGCGTTTACGCTACTGACTAGTCCAATTTAAACCCCTCAAGAAATTTTTATTACCCGCCTACGATCGATTTTAAATCGACATTTTTCCCGACACGCGCTGTTATCGCTTTGAAAGGAAGATCGATTTTATGCGGAAGCGGAACGATCAGTTTTGGTCAGAACTCGTCAACGCAGCCACGTCTGCCGGTGAAATTGTTCACCTTCAAAGTGACGGAATTGGAGCAGAAAAATAATTTGGGGAAGAATAAATTAATTCATATATAAAATAGAAATATCTTAATCATAATAATAAGTAAAATTTTTTTTAAAATCAATATTTATAAGAGTTCCACATAAAAGGAAGATTTTTTTGGCGTGGTGCGGCTCCATATTCCGTCACTTCACTTGAGGATATTCTCTTCAGAATATTCCCTCAAGGACTAGTAACTAAAACCCTTAGATACATAGTTAGCAACTTGTGTATGTAACCCGT
Organism: Diabrotica balteata; assembly: GCA_918026665.1. Lineage (NCBI taxonomy): Eukaryota > Metazoa > Arthropoda > Insecta > Coleoptera > Chrysomelidae > Diabrotica > Diabrotica balteata. Next base: position 61,990,501 of record OU898282.1, read on the forward strand.
GGATTTTGCTGTCACCCAGAGACCAGTGACTGGTTGTGGCTTTGTGCCCAGGATTCGTCTTTACAGCCATAAACTGATTTAGCCGTGCCAAGAGGAATTTTCCTATGGACTTATGGCGCTGTAAAGATAAGTTGTTTAACTATTTGACTTTTTGTGTTAGTATCTATTTTGTTACTATGTATTATTTGTTACTATATATCTAACTCATCATATGCATATGATAAGGTGATTACCTTTGTGATAATTTAATTTTTAATAAAATATAATTTTGATATTATTGGGAAAGGGAAAATATATTACCTGTTTTTATTAGTTTTTTTTTAAATAGGATTTCAAGAGTACTGACCAAACTCACTTTTGCTATAATATTTTTTTTAATACAATACATTTGATATAAAATAATTTTGATATTGGGAAGGGAAATGAATTTCATGTGGTTTTTAAAACATTGTATAAGGAGTATTGAAGACTCACTTTTTGAATGTAATATATATTTAATATAATTGTAATAGATTTATCGAGTTGATATCTTTATAATATTGTCATTAGTATCTCATATTAGTAGAACCATTTTATGTTAAATGACTACCTTTTTGTTTTAAGACTTTGGCTACCCTACGGACTATTCTTGGTTTATACTAATATTTCATATTTTATTTGGCCAGTGGTAGTGACTGTTCGCTTGTTGAGGGGCTATTAGGTCCCATTGTATCTGTACACCATCCACTACCACTGTTATTTGGCTTTGCATTATATGTAAATTGTTTATACACATATACCTATATACATTTTTATAAATATATTTATTGTTGCCATTTTGAGTTTTATTTCAGTTCTACTAACCAGTATATAACATAGCAAAACAAGATTATTATTTAGTATTTTTGTATTTCAGAGTATTATCTCCAGATTCATTTGTTACTTCAAAATCTCAACTATCGTTGAGTTGGCGCCCTTCTTTTCTCTTCTTATTGTTCTCTTTCTATAAATTTATTCCCAGTGACTTTCTTCAGTTGTATCACGTTTGATATTACCAGGTCTCATTTCTTTCTTGTCTCATTAGCTCATTATCTCTTGTTATTGTTGTTTATATCTTTAAAGCCACAATCCAGTGCATTGAAGCTAGCCCGAACACTCTCTTGAGATTTAGTGTCTCTTTGGCCATTTAAATTTGTTCCTCTGAGCTTAGCCCTATTTTTAGTATTTTTTTTTCATCACTTCTCTTTCAGTTCTTCTGAAATTTGGAAGTTCTACACTTCCAAAAAACCCAATACTCCCGGAGTATTGAGCGTTTCAATTTCACATGGAAGACTTGTGAAGTTTGTTGAATTTGGTGTTTTTTTGAACTTTATTTGAATGTTTTATTTGTAAATTGTGTTTAAATAAATTAGAAAATATTAATATAAGTGAAATTTCATTAAAATTACAACTTTTAGGAGATTCTTAACGACAATTTAAAAGGCAAGTATAAATATAACCTACAAAACAAACTGAACACAATAATAATACCTTTGCTTCTTGTTACAAAATAAACTGAAAACAATAATAATACTTTTGTTTTTTGTTAGATGCCTTGGCATTGTTGTGTACCTGGTTGAAAAACCAATTATGCAATTACTTTAAAAACGAAACAGGCAGAAAGTATGTTTTCGTTGCCCAAAGATCCTCAAAGAAGGTATACTTGGTTATGCTCTATTCATAGAGAAGGTTATACAATTGCCAAATCTTCCGTAGTATGTGGCAAACATTTTCACGAAGATGATATTCAGCGGACCGAACAACGAGAAGATAAAGATGGAAATGTAGGCATTGAAAAGTTAATATTTCCCAAATTAAAAGACAATGCAGTTCCTAATATATTTCCCGAACTACCATCATATCTAAATGTTCGTCGTACTAAGGAAAAAGGAATCCCGAAGACAGAAGAAGCTTTTTGCATAAGAAGAGGGAACAAGAGATAATAGAATTTTTAGAATGTTTAAGTAAATTGTAAAATATTTAATTTTCTATGAGATTAATTTAGAACCATATTTATATTGTGTCTGATTTCTTAGGATGAATTTTTTGATCATAATAGCTACACTAAGTTTTTACTTAACAAATTTTATATCTTTGGTATTTTTATTAATTTTTTGAAATGTTGTGTTAACGTTAATTGGGATATTTATATGCTTCAGTACTTAATATTTAAAATTTCTAGAGATTCTTGACTACATTATTTGATTGTAAGATTAACTGTTTGAAACTATATTTTAAGTGCAATAAATTTTACTCTACTTATTATTTTATTTATAATATAACCTTAATAATAATAAAATTTTATATATATTTATTAGGTATATATAAGGTTTTATGAATTTAATTTCCCTAAAAGTATGTCTTTAATGAATTGAAGTTTTCAAAATATCAGCTTCGTAAAATTCAAATTAGTTTAATTTTCTAATAGATCTAGTGTTGCCCAAATGCAAGAACAAGAGAAGACTTAGACAGTCTTGGTCTTAGTCTTGCACGAATATACCTGGTTTTGGTCTTGGTCTTGGTATTGCGCTCCCATTCTTGGTCTTGGTCTTGCAGCACTAGTCTTGCAAGTCTCGCAAATACCCATTAGCCTATCAAGTATCATTAGCTTAACAATGTAACACAGTAGGTACATTTCAAGCTTGAATTAACATAGCCATAAAAAGACCAACCAAATTAATGAATGCCTAAACAACTGACACTGGGTGGGGTTTGAACCCACGATCTAAGCGATCCGTGCCTTTGCTCTAACTAGTTGAGTTATCTACCATGTCCCACGGGAGTGAATCTGTTTCTTAATAAGCGTTTGCTTTTAACAAGCTTACGTATGCACGAACATGGTTAAAAAACAAAACAACCAAATTAATGACATAAACTTGACTGTATTTTAAAGAACATTATTTATCTAAAAAGGGATTGATGGACCCTAACCTTATATAAAATGGAATAAAATAGTTATATAATTTGCCATTTATTTAAATAAAAAATAAAATACAACACAGTGCACACTAGACTTTTACATTACTGATACTTTAAATTTATTTCTTTGACGGAGAATTAATAAAAAGTTAACCATCTGGCTGACTCATCACTTAACCTACTTCTATGTTTTTTAATTACTAATGATGCTTTAGAAACTAATCTCTCAGCAGGTACTGAAGTAGTTGGTATTAAAAGAAAATCACGGGCCATATTCGATAAAGTCGGATATTCTGTCTCATGGTACTCCTCCAACTTGTCAATAACTAAGCCTTGATGACAAGATCCAGATGAAGTCGAGGAGCATTCATACAGTTTATCAAAGTCTATTAAGTCTTCATCTTCATCATATTCAGATACTTTCTTTTCATTTCTTGGTGATTCTAGAGATTTATTTACTGGGTGTAGAGTTTTATATTCTTTGTAAAGTTTATTAAATTTTCGCAGCTTTTCTGTTTTAATTTGCTTTCCCCATAACGTCATGTCAAAAGTCTGAGCCTTATACCTTGGCCTAAAATTAAAGAGATACAATCAATCCAGTTGCTCTTCTTATAATGTTTAAGCATTTTGTCTCGAGCTGCTTGAAAACCAAGAATGAGCCTTTTATCCACTTCAGATCGATTAGGTTTCTCATCTAATTGTTTTACGATGGATTCAATTTTATCGAGCAAGAGATTGAATGATACAAGTGGTAATGTAACATATTTTTCTCCACCAAGTTTTGTTGACAAAAGGTTAAAGTTTATTAGAAACTTATATACTTTTTTGAGTGTTTGCCATTCACTATCTGTGATGTTAAAATCGTTCAATTGTCCGTTTCATTGTAAGTTTTACTGTACAATGCTAAGGTATTTATTTATTCTATTATTAAGTACCAAGACAATAATTACTCTACACACACACTACACTCTACACTAATCTGACTGTAATAATTCACTGTACCACGCCAATGACCATTAGTTGTCGACGCATTAAACTCAATAAAAAAAACTATATCGGTATTTTGTTTACACTGTAATCGGCATTAACTCTTTGTGTGTTTATCTCGTTACTTTTGAATATTAGCCGCATTCTTTCAGCAAATTTTGAATGGTATCATCGCATACTCAGCAAAAAAGATGTTTAGTCTTAGCCGATAAGATTTGTGGCATTTAAATTCCTCGTTACTAAATTATAAGGAAAAAACATGCTAACCTAATTATATTTTTTATCAGCTAAGGTGATACATTTTTAAAAAGTTTCGATACTATATTACTGTCGGCGTCGTAACGCAAAGATATTATTTTATTATTAGAATGGGCTATTCTCAAAATCTGGACAATTAATTTCAGAGTGAAGAAGTAGTGTGCTGGGAAAGAATGTACAAAATATTTTATTTTTAGATTGTAATTATGACCTCTGAGTACGTATCAAATTTTGAAGTGTTCTTGTAATAAATATTTTGATTCGCTATGTATGTTTATGGTATTTTTCGTAATGCACAAGTAAAAATTTTTAAATTTTTGGTAATACTTCTTTGCGTCTCATGTTTTTGCGTGTCTTTTTTTAATGAATATTTTGATTCGGTATGTATGTTTATGGTATTGTTCGTAATGCGTAATATAAGTTCAATTTTTCAAATTTTTATTACATATTTGTTTGCATCTCATAGAGTCTCTAAGCATAAACCCAAACTATTGTACTCTTTAAAACCACACTCATTCCTAACTGCAAGACGCAAGAGTCTTGCAGGTTTAGTCTTGTTCTTGCTCAAGTCTTGCAAGGTTAGTCTTGGTCTTGGTCTTGCAAAAATTAGGCAGTCTTGGTCTTGGTCTCAGTTTTGCAAAAACGCAAGAACAGGACCAAGACTGCAAGACCAAGACCGATTTTGGTCGCCAACACCAACACTAAATAGATCTTACAGCTGACTATCGGATTACCGACGTCATAGAATGCGGTGTTGCCATTTTTACTTCATGGCTTGGAAGTAAAGGTGGCTATGTCCTAAGGAAGAATTATTACAAACCAATCGTCAAAGCCAACGCATATATTCAATTGTGTAAAATATATAATAAAACCGTGTCAATTATTATTATAACAAAACTGGGTGAATTTTGAAAATTTATTATAATTATTAACATTTTTGTTTAATCTAGTTGTTCCGGTGTTTATGATTGTTGTTTTTGTGTTTATTATAATGGTAATATAATAATATGTCAAGAGCAAATGAGAATTACCCACCCAGACGAACTCTATTATCGGTCCCAGTGGGAAATAGGAGTAGAGGCAGACCACGACTGAGATGGAGGGACGGTGTGGACGAGGACGCAAGGAAAATCGGCGCGGCAAATTGGCAACGGTTGGCGATGAACAGAAACGACTGGCGAAATAGACTGGGGAAGGTCAAGGCTCAACTAGAGCTGTAGCACCACTGATGATGATGATAATGGTAATATTTTTATAAAATTAATTCTGATTGTTAAGAAGTTTTTGTTCTGGGTAAATTTATTATTTCCATTTTTTAACTTAATTGATTTTATTTCTGGTAAATAAAACTGTGAAGAATTATTATTCGCACAACAGAATGTCTTACTGAGCGATTTGTTTCTATAGTGTCTATAACGTGATGTCAAATGATCAATATATTTGTAGAGTATCTCCAGCGACTGTGAATAGATATATAATATGTAATATAAACTGAAACAGAATTAAGTCATGACTTCTTAATTACTTTTTTTCGATTTTCTCTAGTTTTCAGTATACCCTGCAAAACATACCAATTTGGGACACCTTGTACATGCATACTTATATCTTAGAATCGAGTGGAATAGCAAGATAAGACGTCTATATCCGTTTCGCATTGCCCTCGATAATGTCTACCGCAAGTGTAGATGGAACGTTAGGAAAATAATGCTAGACCTCATCCTATAAATTCGCTCAATACAATGTACCCATACAAAAAAATGTTTAATAATTAAGGAATATCAATTTTTAACAATTCTTTGGCCAACTTTGTAAATAATTTACGTACGCACCAAGTAGCAAACTTTCGCATAAATACTATTAAACCAAATGAGCAAGTCAATTTTCCAACATAATTGGCTAATCTGTGTCTTAATAAATATTCAATTTATTGGTGTTTAAACCGTTGGAATTCTATTTATCTATCCTTTAAAAACACTTGTTGACCATCATAAAATTTATAAATGACTGTACGAGAAACTCTACAATAATGGAATAGTACAAAGAAACCCCAATTGGTTAATTTTATGGGTAGGTTTTACAAATGAAATTATGCACATAATGATATATTCTCAAATTTTGTATTTTAAAAAAATCTACGAACCAAAAATGAACTAAAAGTAACTAAAGATAATAGAATTTTTTTTAGCTTTTATTTATTAAGATACCGTTGGTTGACAAATCTATTACGAATTTTTCCTTTATGGAAACTTATTTCCGCAGTGGTTACAAAATACTTTCTATATATGTGAAATCAAATTTATTTGGGATGCAGATCTCAAATGAGAATGTAACACTGGGGATAGCGAGAGATGAGATTGTCAAGGTGGTAAATAAGATGAATAATGGTAAGGCAGTAGTACTTAATAGAATACCTGTGGAGGTTTGGAAGGCTCTATGAGAGATATGAGTTGATGTTTTGTGGAAAATACTGAGTAGGATATATAAAATGAAGAAAGAATGATTAATGCATGGAGAGAGAGTATGATGGTATTAATGTATTCAGGATCTTAATAAGTAGTTAATGACGCACACAATAAAAATTTGGGAGAGAACAGTAGAGCGAAGATTAAAGAAGGAAACATTAATAGGAGAACAGTTTGGGTCTATGCCAGAAAGAAGGTCAATGGATGCCATGTTTGCTTTGAGACAGTTGATAGAGAAATACGACGAGAAGAAAAGAGAGCTACATTTGATATTTCTATAGAGTTTCTAGGCAAGAGCTGTGGAGATGTGTGAGAGAGATGGGTTGCTAAGAAGTTTATAGGACTTGTAAAGGCTATGTATAATGTGAAGTGTACACCATAGCAAGAACTTGTGTGGCATAGACCGAAAGTTTTTTAGTGACGGTTAGTTTGCAATAATTCTCTTCACTGAGTTGTCCCTGCCTGTTTAATCTTGTTATGGATGTACTGACAGAAAAAGTAAGAAATAGATCTTCTTGGCTGATGCTCTTCGCAGATTATATAGTATTAGTGGACGATAACAAAGAAAGATTAAAGTAGAAGTTGGAGAGATGGAGAAGGACTATTGAAGATAAAGGACTTAATTCTAGCAGATTGGAAACAAAGTATAAGTGGTTGGAAGGAGCAATCATGGTTGGGGACATTAAATTGCTCTGGGTCCAGATATTGCCCAAAGAATAAAGGCTAGGTGGTTTAACTGGAAACGAATAAGTAGGGCACTCTGTGATCGAAAAATGGAAAGAGCTAAATGAAAATATATACAACATTGTGGTGAAGTCTGCGTTCCTGAAGATAATTCTAGAAAAGAAGATGAAGGTAGCTGAAATAAAAATGTTGCGATGGATCTTAGGTTAGACTAGCAGGGACATGATCAGGATCAGCAAACAGGAATCAGCGACTTGATTAGGGAAAAAGATGGGGTGACTACAGTCTCAAAAAAGATCCAAGAATATAGACTGCCTTTGGTCAAATTAATATTTTTACTCTCTATTTAAGGGTATGCGCGTGATATTAGTGTGAGCGGGGCATCAAGCGAAAATTTAAAGTGGAGGGAGTCCTTCAAGGTGCCAGACTACCTTCGATAACAATTACTTGTAAATATCTACAGAAGAAAATATTAAATATAACTTTCTTAAAAAAGAAAGGAAAAAGTATTAATCCAGCAAAATACAGAGGATTGCCAATGAAAACCATTCCTTGTAGACTCTTTTGTGAGATAATAGAGAATAAACTAAAAATAATACTGATCCTATAGATCTGGGAGGTCCTATGTTCATAATATCTTTATTATACTACAAATTTAGAAAAATTTATTAGGAAAAGAAAATCACATCGCCTTTATAGACTAAGAAAAAGGCTTATGATAACGTACTAAGGTCAAAAGTATGTCAAACTTTACAAGAACTTGAGGTTGAGCGATAATTAATATTTTAAAATATAACCATAAAACAGTGAAAACTTTGTTTTGAAATCTTTAAATGTTAAATTTTTTACATCCAAAGTAAAAGACCTAAGCTATATTGATTAGAATGTATGGAAAGTAACAAATACAGATATAATTCTGAATGATCAATTTGAAACAAAATGTTCTCCCCTCCTCAACCTATTCCGTTAAAGACTATAAGGTGTAAACACATACCATAAGTATACAATCACTTGAGAAAGGCACTCTGCCGAAACAGCTTTAGTGATTGGGTACACAAAATAAACGAGTATGCGTTGCTCAGAATCGGTGGAGATGTGGGCGTGATTTTTCTTCAAATTCGTTAGCGTTTTTTTTTGTTGTTCGTTATTCGTCTTTATCATGGAAATATAGTGTAAAGTGGTAGTAGCATTTAAGAGTTAGGAGAGGAGATTTGGATTTGGAAGAAATCGCTTTCAGCGTGTAGTGTTCAAAGTCAGCAATTTTTTTGGACTCAAGATACTATTTGGCAGTTTTTGATGAGTTAATCACGGATTGCTTATGCTGTGCCCTATATAAGGGATTTGTAAGACGGCGTTTCGAACCATTTGAGAGGTTCACATGGTTTTAAGAAGAAATGGAGTGGCCGAGTTTTGAAGATTGTAGTTTGTTGTTATCCAGAATAACCCGAAGCCCGAATCAGTGTCCAACTTTCTAGGAATTGTCCATTTGTGCTCCATGGTCACCCCAGACCAATTGCAGTGTGTGTGGGACAGAGTTGTGTGCTGATTGCAGTGTTTTTTGAGACAATTCCAATCCCAAAAAACTTTCTTAGAGGCAATACACCAGCCAGTGATATCAGGTACTTTTTATTAAAATTATTCAAAGTAAAAATAAACAATTTTTGAATATTAAAAAAAATTGTTTTTAATTGTCATATTAGTCTTCCTTTAAATAAAGTTAACTTTAATAATAAAAATTAATATTTCAAAAAGGTTTAACGTTAGTATTAGTATTCATATTAAGCCCCGTTAAAAAAATTAGGTATTATTCATTTTAATATTAATTTAAATTCCTACATGTGTCCCCAACATCTGGAGCTTGTTGCCCCAGTAGTAGTAGAATTATTTCCTTTAAAAATATTTTCATACTTTTATATTTTTCTAGGATAGAAAAGCCTTTCTTTCTATTAAACTTCGCCCAAATTTAAATAGTTTAGGAACCTTCTTGTGTTTGTTGCCCAGGAAATCTATGTAAGTCAAGCATTATTTGATTTCTTTCTTTGTAGTTACTCCTTCCAGTCCCTTCCTTATTCACTTACTTACGACCTAGCTCTCCAACCAAAACAAGAGTGGCCGTTCGCAATCGTTTCAGTTTATTTGCTTACTCTATCTCCAGTCCATGAATTGCTTAGTCTCCACTGTCAACGCCCTATAAGTGATACCCAATGTGGTAGGCAAACTATATCGTTACACAATATCAATAAAACATTAACTAAATATTTATTTATATTTATGACAAGTTCAACATTACCAAAATTATGAGTATAAAAATTTTAAGATATTCTATACAAATTCTGAAAATACTATTTTTAATATTTTTCTCTCAATAAAATGAAAACAAACATGTTTGCTTATAAAGTATTATTATGTTTAAATAAACTTAAAAAAAAAACTATATCAGATAAAGACTGTAAAAAAATAATATACATAATTAAATTTTCTTTATTTCTTCTGCTGATGCTGATGCTGAGGATTTTGAACAAAATAAAAAAATGAGATACTTATTTGGATGGTACATTATTGTCTCATAATGGTCAAAATGAACAGGAATGCCTTCGAGGTCTCTGGATCCAAAACTTTAAGAAGACGTAACATGAAGTATATGCATCTCTATTAGTTTATGTATTCATTATTTTTAAAAATAAAATTATTGATATTCTAAATTTCATATATCCTGATTTTGTTTTCCAAGTTTACGTGCAAGGTTTACAGAATTAAGATTAATTTGTTGTACATTTAACTTTAAAAAGTTTAGTGCTAAATTTTCTGTCTCTAAAACTTTTTCTGTATTCACGAATCAAACCTTGAATTTACTCATAGCAGATACCACTATCTCATTAAAAACTTTTGACTCGGAATCAGAAAAACTAGAAAAAAAATTAATCGAATTATTATCAGTTGCTACTTTTAATGTATTTAAAGAAATATCCATAAAATAGGTACAATGTATTTTGATAAAATACAATAAAATAAATACAATGATATTTTTGTAAAATTCGCGTTAGAAATATCAAAAAAATTATTATGCTATAATTAAAGTCAGAAAATAAAAATCATAACAATAAATTGCAGGATACTTGGTAAGAAAATTTAACACATGTAGAAATTTCCAGTGACGTGCAAGATGTTTTAAGTTTAGGAGATAATTTTGCAGTTCCCATCCGTAATAAAAATGATATTCCAAAATCAGAAATTATTTGTTCAATTGAGAGTTTCATTTCTAACTTAAGTACCAATGTACAGTATAATATTAGAACCAAATGTTGTAACAAGTTGACAAATTTTAAAAACAAACACCCTTTTGAAAATAAAATACTACAAAAGAAAAATAAAAAGACAAAACCTTTTTTAAATGAGAAGCCCAATTTAGATGTTCTGACACCTGACAAAACTAACAAGACTGTTATTATAGACAGTACACATTAATTACTATTAAACTGGGAATAAGCCACATTTAAAGATAAAATTACGTTTATTGACGTTTCAATTTCCACTTCGGAAATCGTTCTCAAAATACAAACAGTAAATTAAACAAATTTTGTTTAATTGAATTGTCAATATAAATGAGTCAGATAAAATTAAATTATTAGAAGAATTTTTCACTATGTAACAAAAAACAAAATTTGTTTAATTTACTGTTTGTATTTTGAGAACGATTTCCGAAGTGGAAATTGAAACGTCAATAAACGTAATTTTATCTTTAATTGTGGCTTATTCCCAGTTTAATAGTAATTAATTTACAATGCCACAAGAAAATAGCTTCAGAACAATATTAGTACACATTATATAAGATAGTATATGACAGTAAAATAGATTCTCTATTGAATGACCATACAATATATCGTGAAATGAAAAATGACCCTACGAATATTTTCAAAAAAAAAAAAAAATTTATTTGTCAACGAATTTTAGTTTATTTTTATGAACGAGAGAGTAATTAGCATAATTTTAACTGGTACCTTCGACCACTCCATGGGCGTGCTCAAGATTAATTGAAAAATTACTTTGAATAATTGTAAAAAATAAATGAATCATTTCAGTGTTATAAAGTGTTATGTGTATGTAAACAAAAGTGACCTCTTTTATCACACACTATATTAGAACTGACTGGCCTACATTAAAAAGAGTTTTAAAAAATTCACATTTTTTTTAATTTTTAAAAATTACAAAAGAGAAAAAGAGTTTTTAAAACCGTCTAAGGTATGTTAAATAGATGAATAAAAATATTAATATAAAACTTACAGCTACTTGTTACAAATCCAAATCAGATTCAGAAGATGAACTTTCAGAACCAAGATTTATAATAACTGGCTCGATCATTTTATCAGTAATATTGTCCAGCTTCCACATTTTTTTCCTCTTCTTTAATAGTGTGATTTACTGCCTTTTTCCAGTTTTCAGGTTTTACATTATTTACGGCCTCCAAAAACAACTGTTTAACATCATGAATTTTAAAAGTGGTATTTTTTCTTGAAACTTCACTCTTTATCTGTGCCCATACCAGTTCAATCGGGTTTAATTCTCAATGATATGGTGGGGATCTAAGTACTGTCATTCCACGATTTTTGGCAATTTCATCAATTTCGTATTTTTAAAATTTTTCTTTATGAAGGCACACAACGAATAAAGTACCTAAAGTTCTTATAGATCTTTTTTAACCACTTGGTTGTTGGCAGTCCTTCTATAAGTCTGGAGTGATAACTTGCATTATCCATTACTATTACATAGTTCTTAGGAAGAAGATCTATCATTTGTTCGAACCATTCTTGAAAGACATCAGCGTTCATGTCTTCATAGTAGTCACCGGTACGAGTTGATTCAAAAGTTAATAAACCACCTTCAACAAAACCGTCTGAACTGCCAATGTGTACTATTATCAGCCTGCGTCCCTTTCCTGATGGTGGGTTTAAACCAGTAGATAAGTTATTTACAAAAGCGTGCCTTTGACTTGTAACAGTTTCATCCTGCCAAAATTTATTGGGTCTATGACCCTCGTTGATCCATGTTTCATCAAGATAAAATATTTTTGCTTTTTTGGTTTCTCATTTCCTTTATGGTTCTTAGAAAATGTCTTCTCCATATGACAATATCGCTTCTTTCTAATAAAATAGACTTTCTGGGATTCTTTTTCCAGCGGAAGCATATTTCTTTTAAAAGTTTCCATAACGTACTTCGACTCATTTCTGGGTAATCCTTATCATCTCGAACTGAGACAAGAACTTTATCCAATGTTGGAAATTCTTGTCTAAAGAAGAATTCATGCACTTTCCGTCGAAGTCCTTCTTTAAAATGATATTCTATGTGAAATTTTGGTTTCCCTGGAGCATTACGTGGCGGCATTTGAAAACGACCACATTTCTCTTCTTTAATAACTCTGTAAATCGTAGATTTCCCAACACCAAGTGTACTGCTAACTAACTCAACGGTCTCATCAACACTTTCACATAAACGTTTGTCTGTAAATGATTTAAAACAATTAAATATTAATATTTTTTCATTAACTGTTAAAGGACCAATTTTTTGGCGTTTACACGGCACTTCCAAATTTTCCATGACACTAGTATATACAATAAACTGCACCTTGCAACTGAAGTACCTACTTTTAGTGAACTGTTAAGAATTTTGAATACGCCACTTGGACCTTCCTACAAAATGGAAAAACCCACTATCACATTTTCTGTGGAATAAGTTTAAAAGGTAATTATCTAGTCAATTACTGTCGTAGATTCCTGGAATTAAAGAATTAAATGTTTGATTGTTGAAACCCTTACTTCGTGAAATGCACTCATTTCAGATAAAATAAAATGTTTTATTTTATCTAAAGAATTAAACTTTATTTTGCAAATAGGTAGGTACTTAATAAACTTTTATTTGTGTTATATAACCAATAAACATCTTACATTTCTTGCAAATTCATTAGTACCTGTTAACCTCCATCACTCCGACACTGGCAACCTTATTTAGGGATTACTAACCCTCACAACTATTGTATTATATTCTGCTCCAACCTTTATACCTGGTGGTCATACTCATTTTAAAATTGTTTTCCTATATACTTCTGTAAACTTATTGACAAATATCTGTTTTTCATTGAGTCACCCGTATCAACAGTTTAGGGAATTGCATACATAATTTATTGTTTTATTACCTCTCATACATAAAAATACACTATAGTCGAAAGATAGGAATAAATGTGCTATATCTCACCAAACACTGCTAATTCCCTCAAGATACATAACGCTGTAACTCCAAAAAATACAGTTTGTCCAAAACACATAAAGAAGGTATGCACCTGCGCCCTACTGTTTCATGCATTCAGGCTTCTTTTAAAATCCTTTCAAAATATTTAAAGAACGTTATTTCCAACGTAATAAATAAAAATCCATACTATTGTAATTAAAAGACGCTGATCACCTGAAATCAAAACTTAAAAATATACTTCTTCTTCTTTTTTGGGTGCCGTGCCCGTATTCAGACGTTGGCCGTCATCATGTTTACAATTTCCTGAAACCTTTCTCTGTCGGCTGCTGCGCGAAATAATTCTTCTACTGTGAAACCACATCATTGTCTAATATTACGCAGCCATGAAAGTTTCTTTCGACCAATCCATCTCTTTCCTTGACAAAATATACATTTACTTCCAAATTATATATTAGTTTCTCTCGTTGTGGTATCTTTATACAAGAATATTCCAATAGCTTTAGCGAAAGACATCATTGGAAAAAACGGGTGTGGCAGTCCAGTGGGACTGCCGGTAGAAGTTATACTTCTATACATGCGTTCGGCGTTAACAATTTATATGGAAGTCAATCTGAACAATCATTACATATGTAATACTATAGGTAAGAGAGAGCAGAAAGAGAAAAAGAATTAGGTATATGGGTATATGGTGCTTAGTTTGCTGTATATAAAGATTTGACCTGTAATAGAAGTATAGCAAAAGAAGTATTGTATCAATATTTTAAATGAAAATATATATCACATAACAGCGAACGTCAATCTTACCTAAGCTCAGGAAATATACCAATGTACCTAATATATATATATATATATATATATATATATATATATATATATATATATATATATATATATATATATATATATATATATGTTAAATCACTAACTTCTTGAATGATTTTTTAAAAAGATTTATTTTACAATTAAACATTACACTTTGTTCTACGATAAAAATGAAGCAAATAAAATTATATAATACAAATGTTATTAGTAAGAAACTTAAATGACAAGTGTGAATGACGAATGTCGAGTGAAACATTAAAGTCCTAAATTTATAACCTATCTACAAAATTTGGTGTCGGCATTTCCAACGAAAGGCCAGCTTTGGTCTGAGTTTGATGCCAGTGCATGATCAGCTATCTCAGCTTGCTGAGAGGATGATGAAATAGGAACTGATATTGCGAAACCAAAGTGTCGGTAACCCTTGAGTGGTTTAAGGTGACTATTTTCACATATAACATGTATATATATATATATATATATATATATATATATATATATATATATATATGTGTGTATATATATATATACATATATATTTATATATAAATATATATATATATATATATATATAGGTAATAATTAAGTAATTAACAAATTAATATATATATATATATATATATATATATATATATATATATATATATATATATATATATATATATATATATATCGGAAAAAGGAGTACGACCGTCAATCCAATATATATATATAAGGATCACTCAGACGAGTGGTGGGTTCTTATATCGGTCTCTAGGTGGAGAAATAAAAGACAAAGTTGATAGGCTACTTTATCTATTTGAAGACGTTTCGCTTTCGAGTTTTGAAAGCATCATCAGTTCATCTAAAAAATTATTACAATATGAGAACCACACAATATCGTTTCCATGATTGTGTGGTTCTCATATTGTAATAATTTTTTAGATGAACTGATGATGCTTTCAAAACTCGAAAGCGAAACGTCTTCAAAATAGATAAAGTAGCCTATCAACTTTGTCTTTTATTTCTCCACCTAGAGACCGATATAAGAACCCACCACTCGTCTGAGTGATCCTTATATATATATATATATATATATATATATATATATATATATATATATATATATATATATATATATATATATACATAGGTAATAATTAGATAATTAACAAATTAAGTTTTAGTTTTTTCTTGCAATATAGACTATACTAAAAATTCAAAGACGTATCAACGATAGTCAAGACATTCCATCATTATCATTAAAACCAAATGAGTTTTATCGATGAATCACGAGCATTGTGGATGGTGCTTCCCGCCGAGGTGTAAATTACAAGAGTAAAAACTGTTTTTAATTAATATTCTTGAGACGCAGCCCGTGTGTGGGTTTCTTTTTTGCTGTTGTTGGTGGAGTTGTTACATCTAGACGGCTAATTACGCATTTTTACTTAGACCCTTCGTACTCGTATATCATGTATTTATAAATTAGCTGGTACGATAAATAGATATTTTACTGCAATATATATCCAAAGTATATATTAGCGGTTTTTCTACAAAAACGGATTTCCTTGCTGGAAGTAATAAGGCTATATTATAAATTAGTTTATACATACAGTCATATATATTAAGCAACAATAAAGAAAAGTTTAGATAAGCTAGGAACAAAGTAAAAATGGACAAAACATCAAAAGCAGTAAATGTTTTAGGTATACCTTCGTTCTTCTTAAAGATGAAATTATTTTAAAAATCTGTACAATATCTGTAATGAAATGTAGGGTTTGCCACTCAACAGAGTTCACCCTGATGTTTTGCAACATTCATAAGATTTTATCGAAATGCTAAAACATGTTGTTTTTTAATCTAAAAGGGTCATGTTTTAACGATATAGATATTTGTCAATAAGTAACCCCCTACCTTCCAGTACCCCAGCCATGAAATTTTAAATAGACAATATACTATTTATGACACATTCTCAGACAGGTATTTCGCTAGAAAATTCAGACATCCACATTTATTTCGATGTTAACTCTAGTATTGTCAAAAAGTAATAGTTTATTGAAAGTTGCTGAAAATGTAACCAACATAAAATGAAAAATTTGAACTATTTAATTCATAATTCTGAGTAGTTTACCAATCAGTGAGAACTATTTACTTAAATGTTCAACATTATATCCAACACCGTTCATATAATTATAAAGCCGCTGTTTGAAATTACGAAGAACACTATGGAGCAATTTAGGGGTTACTACAATACATTTATGCACCATTCGTTATCTTACTTGTGCCAAAGAATTGTAGGTATAAATCTTGCTTTTTAAATAATCCCATATGAAGAAGTATAGCAGAGTTAAATCGATGGCTTATTAAATGGACTAACTCCAATGGACTTCTTTATATGAGACTATATAAAAAGAAAGATTTATACCTACCATTTCAGCTTCATTGGAAGAACTAAGATAACAAATAGTGTATGAATGCATTCTAATAATCCTAAAATGCTCCATACTATTCTTCGTACTTTCGAACAGCAACTTTTTAGTTGTATGGATTTTCCTATTTATGTTTCAAATTTCGTTTTATTAGTTTTTGACAAGACTGGAAATTGATACTAGCAAAACATAGACTTGTTACGATAATTATGGCGTTTAAAACTGTAAATATATTATGACTAATTCTGTTTTTGTTCTAGTCGACGGTTGCTTACAGAAACCTCTAGACCCCAATTTTGATGAGTTATCCACGACTCGAGGTTTTTCAAGCAGTTGAAAAACTAGTTTCAGCCGTCGACCGCCTTCTAGTATCTTCACTGAAATACCTGTCTATTCGATGGAGTCCCATTCTAAACGGAAGGATTCCCCAGATGTTTCTAGTCTAGCAGTGTTGGATATAAATAACGGGGGATTTTCATGGAGCGGTTAGTCAAAAAGAAGATAAATTCGGGGCTCGCGTATTTAAATGTATGTCGTAATAAATTATTGTAAAATAAATGATTATTAATAAATACTTTGATAAATTCGTAAGTGTTATAAATATTGAATCTTTAATACATTACATTAAGAACTATAAATTAGAATTAATAAAAATATAACAGACGTTACGTTTAGTTTTTAAGTGTTGTAAATCCTTTAATAAAATGATATTGTTTTCACAAGAATAGAGCTACTATCGAAAAAAATATAAAAGTCTGAATTTACCAGCCAAATTCATGTTTTCCATAAGAAATCAAAAGTAATTTATATTCTCAATTAAAAAGGTTGTGCTAATCAATCAAAAAATTTAATCAAAAATTTAAAAAAATGGTAGTAGAACTTGTGAGCGAGGATAAAATAATCCGACAAGACTAAAAGGATTTCTTAAAAAAAAACTAAACTAATTTATGTAATCAGAATTTAGGACTGCCCAAATGAGAATGTAAGGAAATGGGCTAACTCACTAGTAGTTCTAAAAAAAATTCAAAAATATTAAAAGATTGAATCAAGCACTTTGTAGTAAATTGAAACAAAATAGGCGACACGATATTTTGGTAGGTACAATATGGAAAGTTCAAGGTTTATCAAACAAACTTAATGAAGTCTTATGTGAATTAGCTGAACATAAAATAGATATAGCAGTTTTAAAAACAAACATTATCCTAATTTGCTTTTTAACTGAACACTAATTGTGAACAATGTACGAGTACTAATGTACAGTTTATTTGCGTTGGTAATTATTTTACAATGTGTTTTTTTTGTAAATTTTTTTTACCCTCTAATAAAGTCTTGAAATCCAAGACATTATTTCTGTGTAATAAAATAACAGTAATAATATTGTTACGAAAGTAGTTCTTTCATCTTGAATGTTCTCGAACTACTTCTTCTTTTTCGTCAATGAACTTTTCCTATGTGGGATAAATCTTTCGTAACAATATCATAAACCGACTAACTTTTGACTTTGTACGAAGAGTAAGAATACTAAATTATTAATATCTTATATGGATGTGTTCTAAAGTGGATATGGAAAGTATTCAGCGGAAAGTGAGAATACTTCTCACAAAGGCACAAAAACATTTACATAGTACTTATTGACATAAGTGACCAATTAGAAAAGCAGGTTGCTAATTTACGAACTTATTTTCAGAAGCAGGCCGAGGCACATACCTTACATCGCGCAATTTCAAAAGTAGATGATACAACACCGCTTAACTGAGGAGACCAGAAATGAGTATAAACCATCTTTCTAATCAAGAGAAAACACGCATTTAGTTCAGTTAACGTCTGGATGGGCAACATTCCAATGAATTAGAATATGTCGACAATACAGTGTCGAACTACTAGCTGACAGCAAAAAAGATATTTCTCTAAATAGTGAGTTTCGCACTTTATTTCAGGATTAGCTTATTTCAACCAAAGATTACCTGAAATATGACACGGTTCCCAGAAAACAACTATGGAACACGATGAAGGAAATCGGAATAACTCAGAGGTTTACAACAACAAGGTAAGAGTTAAAACCGGCAATAAATACTCCAACGAATTTAAGACCACAAAACGCTTATTGCAGGGATGCTCTACATCTCCGACACTATTCAAGAAATTTCTCAAACAAATATTAAAACCACGGAAAAAAAATGTGAAGGGAGGGGAATACCAATCCAGGACAACTTCTTGTACACATTAAGCTTTGCAGATGACCAAGTGGTAACGGCTCATGATGAAGAAAATCTGTGCTATATGCTCCGAAAATTAGAAAAGGAATACACAAAAAATGGACTGGAAATAAACCTAGAAAATACCGAATACTTAACAACAGAGCAAGAATCAGTGAGAAACTTGGAAAGGGACGACGATAGGGAAAGTACCGGCACTGAAAAATTCAAATATTTAGGATTTATACTCTCAAGGAATGGAATCACCGAGCCAGATATAATCAGCAGATTAGCACAGATAAGAACATATATTAAACAAATGAACGGGGTACTGTGGAATAGACAGATTACCAGAAATACAAAGAAGAGAATTTATAACACTTTGGTACGCAGTATAATGACCTATCGAGCAGAGAATTGGGTAATAAATAAACGAAACAGGTCCAAAATCACAGCAAGTTAAACAGGTCCAAAATCACAGCAAGTTAAATGGAATTAAAAAGAATGGCAGTAGAACAAGACATACTCAGCTACATTGAAGAAAAACGTTTTATTTGGTATGGACATGTGAGAAGAACAGATCATACAAGTTGGATAGCAAAGATTTCGGATTGGAGCCCAATAGGAAGGAGGAAAAGAGGTAGACTCCGAAGATCATGAAAGGATGAAGTGGACGAGGCCATGGAAAGACGAGGCCTTAGAGATGGAGAATGGCAGAACAGAAAGGACTGGAGACGTTGGCTGAAAGAAGGAAGGCGGCGACAGCTGTAAATATCCTTATATAGATAGATAGATTTCCTATATATTTTTAAATACCCTCAGGTCCAAAACAATGCGGATATGGATTTCTAGCACCAATAATCCAGCTAACATCTCACCGGAGGCTACCAGACGTTTATTAGAACTGATTTCAAAACGTCATAACTCAATTATTTACCAGGAAGTAGCCAACAATCTAGGACTTTTACAGGCGAACCATCTCCCATATTATCAATACGCTTTTGACAGAATGCTTGAAAAGGACTAGAAGCTCTACTGAGACAACGTTAGATGATGTCACAATACCTAACAACAATAATCTGCATTAGTAAATACACCGAGAGAAGTACAGAGATTTTAAAATTTAACTAAGCAAACAGTACAGAGTGGAAAGTATCCAGACGAAACTCACCATTCTGCCTACTACTGAAGTTAATTCAAATAACCTTCTAGAGAACATAAAAAAAGTTGGGTCTCTACAAGACCATGCAGAATGCTGTATTTCTCTCGACGTCCACATATGTACAAACATTTTTGGGAGATACTCCGGTATACAAAGTCAACTAGGCTCAATCACACGAAAAGATCTCTACCAGAACTTAATCTTTTTAAAACCGTAGGTATCTTTGTAAAAAATAAAAACAATTTTCGCGCAGACACAGAAATGTAATCCTTGCAGTGTAATAGAAGGAAGAATATTTCCGTTGTGCCATGAAATAGAAATAAAGAAAGTGTAAACTGCTTAGGTTACATCTGGACATACAAGAACACTGTGCATTTTTATTTATTTTGTAAACGTGTCTTAAATTATTGCCTTTTTAGTCATAGTATATAGTACTTTACACCATTGTTTGTTATGTTAAATATATTTTAGTATCTATTAATTATACTTATTGGTTTTATATTTTTCTTATGTACAATAATATCAATATCAGAAACCAAACTGTGAATTTTGCATTTAAATTTTACATACAAGATTTATGTCAAACATCATTGCAGATATTAAACAAATTTTTTAAATTCACATTTTTATTTGTAACTTTTAAATATCTCATCTCCACTACAATACAAGCTGCTTATCATCTAATCATCTCTGTTACTAATAAAACCTAAAAGCTTTTACCTAATTTATATCTTAGTATACCTATTTTTGTCGTGTTTATGATAAACCCAAACGTAATCAAGATTATTTAACACATTAAAAGCATTTGAGTCATTTATCTTGTGTAAATTTCTCCAGTACGTAAACTATGAAAGATTTTTGAACTAACAATATTCTCATGGCATGTAGGAAGCAGAAATTAATGGATTTTAGAAAGAAAAAACATCGAATGAGGCAAGCAACTTTCCTTTTATTTAAGTAATATTCAAAGTGTTTCGTTGTTTGCAAGGCCTACTGGTGTAATAAAATTGGGATTTACTTCTTGAACCTCAAAGAGCTATCCGTAGTTCTTAAATATACTCTTGGTTAATGGGTAATAATTATTAAATGCAATTTTTTTCTATCTCGTTAAATTAATCAGTTTAGTATCAATATAATATTGATTTAGTGCAGTAATTAAAAATAATTTTTTATAATTAAAAGTAAAACCCATTTGGCAATAAAACAAAACTTAATTTCTTTTTATAAGCATGTTTAAAATATATCTATATAGTCAAAATTTAAACCTTTTTTTTTGGGGGATAAAAAACAAACGTTAGATTACATATTTTTAATTTTTTTTTGTTTGTAAATTTTCTACATGATTTTTTCTCTCACATAATTACGTACCACAAAACGGTTAAACAAATTTGTTGTGTATTTGGTATTTCTTACTTAAATAAGGTAATAATTAATAATACAACGTGGTTTTATATCATTAACCTTTATTGCCTAATAACTAACTAACTTCATTCCCTTGTGTCCGTGAGCGGTGTTGCCTACCTGTGTTGTCAAGTATATAACACCTCCTCTCTTGACCAAAATTCATAAATACAGATTGAAATAAAGATGTACTTACAAATTCATCCTCTGAACAGGTTTACATACTCTACTTGAACGTCTTAACACTGGTTCAGCTTCAGTGTGGGCCTCACACTGGCTCACACTGGGTACTGTTGGCTCTATTGTATCATTTAGAAGTTCTTGTACATTTGTAGGTGGTGAAACGAAATTGGGTTCAGGGACAGATACCTCCCTTGGAACTATACTATGTGTAACTGTATCAGGAATTAAACAAGTTGGGTTATATTCTATAGGTGTATCCTGCCCAATTACTCTAATTTGGTCAATATGACGTCTCCACGTCCTACCATCATTTAACTCAACTAAATAATGTAATAGTCCTAACCTTAGTAGAACCTTGCCAAATTACCATTTGGTATTAAAGTAATCTCGCACTGAGACTCTGGTATCTATAGCAACATTTCTAAGACTCTAATCTGTGTAAGCATTTTTGTCATGAGTAAAAGGTTTAAGTAAATCTAATCTATTTCTAATCTGCTTTCCTAGCATACGTTCAGACAAGCTTTTGCCAGTTACTGTGTGAGGTGTTCTACGATACTGCATTGGTAACCTGCAAAATTCAAGTTCTCTGTCTTTCTCTTCACTGTGCATGGCTCGCAAACAATTTTTTAGTGTTTGGACATATCTCTCCCCCTGGCCATTCGTGGCTGGGTGATAGGGTGCAGTAAATTTATGTGTGATACCATTATTCTTCATAAATTCTATAAATTCATGAGAATCAAATTGTCTACCATTATCAGTAACAAATACTGTGGGTATTCCGAAAGTAGTGAAGATTTTTCTACAAATTTCGATTGTAGTTTTTGTAGTAGTGTCTTTCGTGAAATGTATTTCAATCCACTTACTAAAAGAATCGACTAAAATGAAGTAATAGCCTCCGTTAAAAGGTCCAGCATAGTCAGCATGTACTCTTTCAAAGCAAAATTTAGGTGTTTCCCAGATGTGGGAAACGGAAGTGTGTCCTTAACAGGATTGTTTTTGTGCTTGTTGCAATGAAAACAATTTTTACATAAAGATTCAATATCCTTGTCTATGAAAGGCCACCAGCATTAACTCCGGGCTAAAGACTTCATTCTCACCATACCAAAATGCGCAGTGTGTAATTCATGCAGAATTTTATTTCTTATTTTCATAGGTATTAAAACTCCTTGTCCTCTCATTATGACTCCAGACTGTAGTGAAAACTCTGATTGATCTACGTTAAATCTGAATTGTTTTTCAACAACCTCACCAGTTTGTAAACCTAATAGTAACTTTTGTAAAGTAGCATCATTTTTGGTATGAAAAGATAAACTGTTAACATCTGTAGGTAAATTTTCAATCTGATTAAGTTCGAATATGTCTGGTTCATTATGAGTATAATTTTGTTCATTTTTAATAGGTAAACGTGAAAGAGCATCTGCATTAAAATGAGAATCTGTATTTTTGTATCGAATATCATACTTTAGACCTTGTAAGAAAATTGCATAATGCTGCATTCTTGTAGCACTTAAAACTGGTAGACTTTTATCTGGTGCAAAAATCTGAACTAAAGGTTTATGATCAGTGTATAAAATAAAATTTCTAGCATATAGGTAATTGAAGAACTTTTTCACACCAAAAATAATGTTGTATGCCTCTTTATCTATTTGAGAGTACTTTTGCTGTGTAAGGGTTAACATTTGAGAAGCAAATTGTATCGGTCTTTCTGTACCGTCTGGAAAAATATGGGACAGTACTGCACCAACACCATAAGGGGATGCATCAGTTGCAAGGACTAATGGCAAATTTGAGTCGTAGTGACACAAAACATTTTTAGAAGAAATAAGCCTTTTGGCTTTATCAAATGCCATTTGACAATCTCGGGACCATTCAAATTCAACATGATTTTTATGTAGATTTGTTAAAGGTATTGTAGAGGTATGTTGTAAAAAACGTCTGTAATAATTAACTAACCCACAAAAACTTCGGACTTGAGTTTTATTTTCTGATATTGGAGCATTTACAATTGCATCTACTTTATCTGAGCCACTAGTAGTACCAAATTTATTTATTTTGTATCCGCAGTATTCAATTTCGTCTATTAAAAATTCACTTTTGTCTAAATTTATATAATTGATGGATTCGACCGTTACTTGATGGAAATTCATTTTATGTAACAATAAAACACTGAAAACTTTGTTTTCAAACTTCCACAAAATTTATTTTAACTATTATCACTACAGCTGTTTCGGCTGATAGCCTTTCTCAAGTGATCTATTTTTGGCATGCGTTTACAGTTTATAGTCTCTAATGAAATAGGTTGAGGAGGGGAGAACTGTTTGTCTCAAGTTGGTCATTCAGAATTATATCTGTGTTTTTTAATTTATTGATTTCCATAGATTCTAACAAAGATAGCTTAAGGCCTTTATTTTGAACGTGAAGAATTTTAAATTTGTCATTAAAAGAATGATTATGATCTAGAAGGTGAAGTGCGTATGTCGAATCTGTTTTTCTATTCTTGAAAGCTCTTTTATGTTCTGCTATTCGTTTCTCAAAGTTTCTACCAGTTTGACCGATGTAAGTTTTTGGGCAGTCGCCACATTGAATTTTATACACACCACTATTTAAGTGTTTTTTATTTTGGCTCTTGTTATTTTTAATATATTTACCTAGGTTGTTATTTGTTCGGAAAGCTGGTGTTATTCCTTTCTTTTTTATATGTTTGGCAATTTTTGTTGTTATTTTGCCTGTATATGTAATCGAGCAGAAGGTACTGGGTTTTTTCTCTGGTGGTGGAAATACTATTTTCAGGGCTTTCTTGTGTAGTTTTTGATTTAACATTTTATTAATTGTTTGTTCGTTGTATCCGTTGTTTACTGCTATTTGCTTAATTATATTTAATTCTGTCTCAAAGTTGTCTTTTGACATCGGAATTTCTGTTAATCTACGTAACATACTATGATAAGCTGCCAGTTTATGTTGTGTTGGATGGGATGATGAATTGTGTATAGTCGTGTCAGTATGGGTAGGTTTGTGAAATATAGAGAAGTCATGTTTGTTTTGAAGTCTGCTAATTTTTAAATCTAAAAAATTTATGCATTGATTTTGTTCTGTTTCTATTGTAAATTCAATATGACTATGAAGTGAATTAATATACGATGAAAATTGGTCGAGTTGCCTGTTAGTTCCTGTGAAACATACCAGTACGTCGTCTACGTATCTCCACCAATATAAAAACTGTTTGAATACGGGATGTTTTGAAATCTTTTTCTCTAGATGATCCATAAAAATATCTGATAGCAATGGGCTTAGAGGATTACCCATTATAAGTCCTGCACTGTTATTTGTATATATTTTATTATTAAATTCAAAGTAGTCCTGGTTTATGCAAACTTCAAGAAGACGTAATATTTCAGATGTAATTACTGGATTTGTACTATTTTGGTCTAAAAGGTTTTTTACTAGAATAAAAGTTTCTGTAGGAGGGATACTAGGAAAAAGATTTTTTACGTCAAATGAAATTAATCTGGAGTTGTTAGGTAATTGAAAATGTTGTATTTTATAATTTACAATAAATTTTATATATTGCTGTATTTTATAATTTACAATAAATTTTATAATTTACAATAGAATTCTTAAATAATCAAAATATTGAAACTTTACACAAAGATGCGACAGAAAAATATCAAAAACAAATTAAGCTAGCGTTAGAAAATTCAAAAGCAATACTAAATCCAATAGAACAGAAATACCTCAATATCATGAACCCACAGCCTCCTAAATTATACTCTTTCATTAAACTACACAAACCGGATCACCCAATAAGACCTGTAGTTTCTTTTTATACAGCTCCGTCATATAAACTTTCCAAAAAACTGTTAGAGATTATTTTAGAACACACTAAATTTTCACCTAAATTCACCATAAAAAATACAATAGAACTAGTTAATAAAATACAACATTTTCAATTACCTAACAACTCCAGATTAATTTCATTTGACGTAAAAAATCTTTTTCCTAGTATCCCTCCTACAGAAACTTTTATTCTAGTAAAAAACCTTTTAGACCAAAATAGTACAAATCCAGTAATTACATCTGAAATATTACATCTTCTTGAAGTTTGCATAAACCAGGACTACTTTGAATTTAATAATAAAATATATACAAATAACAGTGCAGGACTTATAATGGGTAATCCTCTAAGCCCGTTGCTATCAGATATTTTTATGGATCATCTAGAGACAAAGATTTCAAAACATCCCGTATTCAAACAGTTTTTATATTGGTGGAGATACGTAGACGACGTACTGGTATGTTTCACAGGAACTAACAGGCAACTCGACAAATTTTCATCGTATATTAATTCACTTCATAGTCATATTGAATTTACAATAGAAACAGAACAAAATCAATGCATAAATTTTTTAGATTTAAAAATTAGCAGACTTCAAAACAAACATGACTTCTCTATATTTCACAAACCTACCCATACTGACACGACTATACACAATTCATCATCCCATCCAACACAACATAAACTGGCAGCTTATCATAGTATGTTACATAGATTAACAGAAATTCCGATGTCAAAAGACAACTTTGAGATAGAATTAAATATAATTAAGCAAATAGCAGTAAACAGCGGATACAACGAACAAACAATTAATAAAATGTTAAATCAAAAACTACACTAGAAAGCCCTGAAAATAGTATTTCCACCACCAGAGAAAAAACCCAGTACCTTCTTCTCGATTACATATACAGGCAAAATAACAACAAAAATTGCCAAACATATAAAAAAGAAAGGAATAACACCAGCTTTCCGAACAAATAACAACCTAGGTAAATTTATTAAAAATAACAAGAGCCAAAATAAAAAACACTTAAATAGTGGTGTGTATAAAATTCAATGTGGCGACTGCCCAAAAACTTACATCGGTCAAACTGGTAGAAACTTTGAGAAACGAATAGCAGAACATTAAAGGGCTTTCAAGAATAGAAAAACAGATTCGACATACGCACTTCACCTTCTAGATCATAATCATTCTTTTAATGACAAATTTAAAATTCTTAATGTTCAAAATAAAGGCCTTAAGCTATCTTTGTTAGAATCTATGGAAATCAATAAATTAAAAAACACAGATATAATTCTGAATGACCAACTTGAGACAAACAGTTCTCCCCTCCTCAACCTATTTCATTAGAGACTATAAATTGTAAACGCATGCGAAAAATAGATCACTTGAGAAAGGCTATCAGCCGAAACTGCTGTAGTGATAATAGTTAAAATAAATTTTGTGGAAGTTTGAAAACAAAAGTTTTCAGTGTTTTATTGTTACTAAATTTATATGTAAATTATGTTCAGATAATTTTTGTAACACTTGTTCAAGTCTTTGTAAATGTATATCAGTATTTGGGGCAGTAATTCTTATATCATCTAGGAACACAGAAATACCATCGATTCCTTGTAACATTTGTTCCATTAGACGTTGCCATTTGGCAGGAGCACTTGCAATACCGAACATTAAACGGTTTTGGGCGGTACAGACCTTTGTGAGTATTAAGTGTAAGTAAATGTTTCATTTCACTTTTATAGGTAAATGCAAATAAGCTTTTGTATTGTCTATTTTTGAATACTTATTGCCCCCTGCTAACTGAGATAGAAGATCATCAGGGGTAGGTAAAGGATATTCGTTTACTTCAATACAGGGATTTAAAGTAATTTTAAAATCTCCACAAATGCGTATGTCCCCATTGTGTTTGACAACTGGGACAATTGGGGTTGCCCAATCTGAAAACTCTACTTTTTGTAAAACACCCTGATCAACTAACGACTCTAACTCAGCTTCCACTTTAGGACGTAATGCAAAAGCAACTGGGCAAGCCTTATGAAACCTTGCTATACTACCAGGTTTTAAATGAATTTCAGCTTCTAAACCTATAATTTCACCAATTGACTTTTCAAACAAATGTTTGTATTTATCTAATAAACTTGAGACTTTAGAGTTCTCATGTGATATTGTAGTTACCTCATGTAGTTTAATTCCAAGGGCACGTATCCATTCTCTTCCAACTAGTGATTGACCCTCACCATCCACCACGTACAACTTTAACATTTGCCTTATTCCCTGGTGCTCAACCTCCACTGGAATTAACCCTAAATCATTTAAATGATTTTTACAGTATGTAGTTAATTTTACATCAGATTTCTGTAATTGTAGTGTAGAAAAATATGTGTCAAATACATTTTTGTTTACAATGGTTACAGCAGCACCTAAATCAATTTCATATTTTAAAATATTGTTGTTTACTCTTAAGTTTATAAAAAATTTGTCTTTTGAATTTACAGTACTAATCTTAAAAATTTCTTGAACTGAGCAAACTGAAGTTACTTGGTTAGACCTAACATTTTTTGATTTTAAACAAACTTTTTGAATGTGTCCAACTTTTTTACAAAAATTACAAGTTAAATGTTTTTTTTGAACAAGAATTTGCTAAATGTGAAGGATCTCCACATCTATAACATACATTACTATTTGTGTTTGAAGAATTTGCAGCAGAGTTATTCTGAAATTGCATCCTATTATTATTTGCACTCCTTGCTTTTGCATTTAATATATTGACACTAGAATTATTATAATTTTGATTATGAAAAAATTGGTTACTGTCCTTTTCTGATGCCTCCATGCTTGTGGCAATCTCAACGGCTCTATCTAGGTCCAGTCCTTTTGATTCTAGAAGTCTAGCTTGTATTCTTTTCGATCGTAGGTCAAAAACAAATTGGTTTCTTATAGCACTTTTAAGATATGTAGAGAAATTGTAGTTAGTTGACAACTTTTGTAGTGAATGAAGGTATTCTTGTATTGTTTCTCCTTCGGCTTGCCTTTTTGATTGGAATCTGAAGATTTCTGCAATTTCCAGGGGTGCAGGGTTGTAAAAATTATCCATTAAATTAACAATGTCGTCGTATGACTTGTCTTCCGGAACTTCTGGGGCTAACTTGTCGAATAGGGTGTCGTAGGCCTCAGAACCCATGTAGTGTAGTAGATAAGGTAATCTCATTTCGTCTGGAATTTTAAATACCTTGTAAGCACCTTCCAGCCTCTTTACCCACCTGGACCATTTGGTGGCAGACTGGTTGAAAGATTCAACGGAAAATTGAAATGTAGATACTTGTGTAGACATAACTGGGGACTTCATTCCCTTGTGTCCGTGAGCGGTGTTGCCTACCTGTGTTGCCAAGTATATAACAAAATTACTTATTGTTATTAATATTAATTAACAAATTATTTCAATAGCCAGTTATGCCAGTATATGCAGTATATATATACATATATATTTACATATATATATATATATATATATATATATATATATTATATATATATATATATGTAAAAGATTTAACCTTTTAGCAAAAGCTGTTATCGCTTTCTTAAATTGAATCGGTATCAATAAAGTGTTATGACTCATTTTAGCATCCCTGCTTTATCAGAAACTCGGGCTGATACAAATTCAAACTCGAAAAGTCCAACGAATGTTTCATAAAAAAACTTTACCACTGCAGTGGTAAGCGTACCACCAACTTTGGTGGTCATGAACGAAAATGATATAATAATATTCTTTGCTGTCCTCTGGGCTATACAAAATATGTAAAAGATTAAATATTTTAGCAAAAGCTGCTATCGCTTTTGTAACAGCTCTAGTAAATCTAGGGAAAAGTGTAATGTGATAGTATAGTGTGAAGGGTAGTGAAATAAGTTTTTCTTTGTTATATATATATATATATATATATATATATATATATATATATATATATATATATATATAAATAAATATATATATATATATATGTATTTATAATGGCTATACACCCCAGTGTGGGGTTAAACCGCAAATGCTTTCTATTTGCGGTTTAACCCCACCTTCAGAAATAGGATCACAAAATGATCCTATTTCTTAAGTGGATCAGTCTTTTTTTGTTTATCTTATCTCCTTGACAATATCTCTCCATTTTTTCCTGTCTCTAGTTCTTCCTCTCCGTTCACTGACTCCTGCCCTTTGGAAGTCTTCTTCAACTTCTTGCAGCCACTTTGATCTCGGTCTTCCCCTTCTCTTTCTTCCTCCTGGATTCCATTCAATCATTGCGTATGTCACTGCCTCATCGCCTGCTCGCCAAATGTGACCTAACCATCTAACTCTGCATTGCTTTATTTTAGTTACGATGTCGTTCTTAAGTTCTTCCTTAATTTCTGCATTTATCCTGCTTCTATATTCACTTGCTGCTCTGCTCTGTTCTGATTGGTCCTAGTATGGTTCTCATAATCTTTCTCTCTGCTATTCTTAAGTCTTTTTTATCTTTTTTAACCATCGTCATTGTTTCCCCTGCATATAATAATATTGGTCTAATTATGGTGTTATAAATGCTCATCTTACTTTTTTTAGTCAGTGTTTTGCTTTTAAGTAATCTTTTGTTTGCAAAATAAGCTTTATTCGCTGCTAATATTTTTTTTTTCGGGTTTCCTTTCTCCGGATTTACTTATTGTAACTCCTAGGTATTTGAAGTATTCTACTTCTGCAAACTCAGAGCTTCCTATTTTGATTTTTTCCTTCATTGGTTTTTTTCCAAATCTTAATATTTTTGTCTTTTCTTGATTAAATCTTATCCACATTACCTCCCCTTTCTCTCTTATTTATTCAAGCATTTCTCTCATCATTTTTCTGTTCTTTGCAATAATAGCAATATCGTCTGCATATGCAATTATTTGACCACCTCTTGTTCTGAAATTTCCTTTATTTATGTTTCGCAGTACATATTCTAATGCTAGATTAAATAGCGTTGTTGATAAGGCATCTCCTTGTTTCATCCCTTTATTTATACTGAATTCCTCTGTCTCTCCTCTTTGTGTCTTTATGCTTATTTTTGTAGTTCTCATTGTCATTTCCATTAATTTTCTGAGTTTATGTGGAATTTTTAATTTTTTAAGTGCTGTCATTAATACGTTCCTTTTAATTGAATCAAATGCCTGTTTGAAGTCTATGAATAACATTTCCATTTCTAATTTATACTTGTTTGCTTTTCCCATTATTTGTTTTATTATGTGTATTGCATCTATTGCAGATCTTCTTTCTGTGAATCCACATTGGTACTGTCCTACTGTCTTCTTTGTGATCTTTGATAACCTCTTTTTTATTATTGATGCCAATATTTTATATGTTGTATTTAGTAATGTTATTCCTCTACAATTTTCACAGATTTGTTGGTCTCCCTTTTTATGTACTGTTATGATCTCTCCTACCTCCCAGTCCCCTGGCATTTTCTCTTCTTTTCATATATTTTTTAATAGTGCCAGTATTTTTCCTCTTAGTTCACTTCCCCCGTATTTTATTAGTTCCATATTAATTTCATCTTTACCAGGGGCTTTTCCATTTTTACTTCTCTGTATTACTTCATCCAATTCCTCTAATGTTGGTTCTTTTGAAATTTCGATGTCTACTTCATCTGCTTTCTTGGTCCTCTATTGTCACTATTCCCTTTCTATTTTTTATTCCGTTTGTTTTGCCCTTGTATTTTTTGTTTTGTTCTTTAATCTTTTTGTAAAAACTTTTCGTATTTCTATTTGTTTGGACCTGCTCTATTTCCTGCATTTTTTTGTCTACTCATCTTCTTTTGTTTTGCCTTTTCACTTTCTTAGCATTCCTTCTTAATTTTTCATATTCTTCTCTGACTTCCTCTTTATCTGTTCTTAGCCATTTATATCTGGCTTGCACTTTGTTTCCTGTTATTTCTCTACATTCTTGGTTATACCATTCATTTTTTGTTTTAGTCTGACTTTTACCTATCTGCATATTTGCACCTTCTTCTATTGATTTTTGATCGTTGTGCTTATATCTTCTGCTTTATATTTCTCTTTTATTTGAACTGTTACTGCCTCTTAATATTTTTTTCTTACTTCTTCATTACTCAATTTATTGACATTCCACTTTTTATGTTGGTTTTTTTGTTTTGTCTCAATTTTAACTTAGTGTCTTATAGTGGCTGTGACCATGTAGTGGTCTGAATCTGTACACGCACCTCTGAACGTTCTTAAATCTTTTATTGACGATTGTTTTCGTTTATTAATCATTAAGTGATTAATTTGACTATATGTTTACTGATCTGGTGACCTCCATGTTACCTTATGTATTTTAGGGTGTTCACGTTTTGTTGAGCTTATTAACAAACTTGTTCTTGTTGCTGGGTTACATAGTCTTTGCCCATTGTCATTCGTGTTTACGTGTATTGTGTGCTTTCCTGCAATTTGCTGTAAAAATTCCTCTTTTCCAATCTGGGCGTTAAGGTCTCCCAGCACAAATATGACATCTTCTTTGGGTATTTTTTCTATCTCCTTTTCGACCTTATCATAAAAGATTTCTTTTTCGTCTGCATTGCTTGTTTTTGTGGGGGCGTATAAATTCAAGACTGACTGAAATGCATCTGCTGTCATGCTTCTTTTCTTGGTCATTTTATTTGTTGTTTCTGCTGGAAGATAACAATAACATTCTGGTTTAACTCATTGCCCTTTCATAGTGATAAGTGGCGGAATGCTGTTGCCCTTGCCACATGTCACGATGGTTATATTTTCGCCGTGCTCTGGTGCAACGATATCCACCCTTTTTAGCACCTTTACCAGCCAATACAGTTTGTTGGTGATGCAGTGTAAGCTGGCATCCTTTTTAGTCAATGTTGTAAATTTGAACAGGTTTCTATGCGAAGTCTGTCGAATATTAAATGTAAGTGCTGCCTTATGAACAGCCATGCAATTTGCAGTTCAATGGCCTCTTCGGTCCACTGTGCCCTTTTCCTGGTGTACATATCTGCAAAGAAAAAATAGTTTAAACGATTATGTGAACAAATTGTTTACAATGTCAACTAGCTCTTAATAAGGCCAGTCAATTGGCCTTATTAGGGCACTGTTTACTTTTCTATTTAACATAAAAAAAACAATAATAAAAAGCAATATAGCGAAAAAACAGTACCAGTTTCTAAAAGAGTATTAATTTTCTACTGCCTTACAAAGAAATAATATTTGGTATATATTATTTAAGTAACTTTATAGTGATTTTATAACTTACCTAAAATTGATAACCGAACTTCGGCACCGTAGTAAACACGTGTCTAGTATACTTCGCGCTGCTGTTTGGTACTACCGACTGAATGGCGTAGACGATTTTGACTGGCAAAACGATTTACAGTGACATATAGTATATAATGTCTATATTTAAGAAAATAGTTACAATTGGCCTTATTAAGACACTGGCCTTATTTGGCGTCACTACCTTATTACCTTTTGTTTTATTTTTGTTAAAATTTATTTCCTCCTCATGTCGAATCCTACATAATTAGACTCTTTTGTAGTTTCTGTTGGTCAACATAATTATCTAGATGAAGGTAAGAGTTAAGATCCATAAAGGATAGGGACATCAAAACAAAATTTAAATTGGGGGGGGGCAGTGGCAAATTTTACGAAATTTTCTTAGTGTTTACATATGGTAGATAAGCATATAACATGTCATAAACTAGGAGTATGCGTCAATATCTTTATAAAAAGTAAAAGTATTACTATCTTGATTTTAAATCAGAGGTGTCAAAATAGCATTCAAAGACGCGTTTAAAAAATAATCAGTTTGATTTCATGTTTCATGTTCAAGTTTTAGAATAGCGATTTTCCTTATTTTTATTTGTTGTAAGTTTTGAAAATTTTATGACTCCAAAACATTATCGGCGTATTTGTTCTCTTAAAACAAAATTAGTTAAAATATGTATGATAAATCTTTATATATTTTCGACTTGTTAATATTAATTAATAATTTATTGGATGAAAGTGATCTGATAAGATATATCGCTGACATTTTGTGCGGGT